>ML794481.1:328283-394969 GCA_009831015.1 Picea engelmannii
TTAGTTGGTATCCTCTTATATTTGACTCATATCCATCCTAATTATTCCTTTGTTGTTGGTCTTGTTGTTTGGTATATGAAAACAACCCATGAAAGTCATTGGAAGAAGCAAAAATGATACTTTGGTATATCAGAGGTACAATTCAGCTTGGGATACATTACGATTCAGAGGGGACTCCTTTGTTGGTTAGTTTCATTGATTCATATTGGGTAGGCAACTCTAATGATCAAAATTCTACTGTAGGTTATGTTTTCATCCTTGGTTTTGGACCTGTCACTTGGGATTGTAAGAAAAAATAGGCTATTGTTCTTTCTTCAGCAAAAGCAGAGTACTGAGCAATAGTTAATGCAAGTTAAGAATCCTTGTGGATTCAACAGATCTTTTCATAGTTTGTATTCTAGCAACAACATCTGACCACCCTCTAGTGCGACAATTAGAGTGCCATCAAGCTTGCCAAAGATCAAATTCAACATCAACGCAACAAACACATTGAGATAAAAATGCACTTCATAAGAAAGCTCATTCATGATCGAGTTCTTGAAGTGTTATTTTTCCCCACAAAAGATCATGTTGTAGACATTTTCACAAAGTCTCTTACAGAAGTGAAGTTTCCAAACTTCGATCCATGTTAGGAGTTCAGGAAGTTGTCATTAAGGGGGGAATATGCTCTAATGCCTCCTTCCCTCTCCTATTGCATAACCTTTGTAAATCCTTCAATCCTATCCCAAGTTGTTGTTAAGGGAGGATGTTAGGATATTTAGACACTTAGGAGTTAGTTAAGATCAACTTGTTTTGATGTGTCTTTAGGTAAAAGTGTGTTTCTTAGTGATTGTTTCTTTAGTATGCATTTATAGTTATGTAATCCAATGATCATGATATGTTCTAGACATAGAGTGATTCAACAATTCATATTCTCCTCGATCTTAATGACTATATTGATTTGTGGATTAATACCTGATTGGTCCACGATCTCTATTTAAAGAGAATGGAGGGTCATTTGCTGATGATAGATTATGAGAAACTCTTGTAAAATATTTTTCTTTTGTATTAATATATTGTCTCAAGTGGGCATGTTGTATGGGGTCATTGATTGTTTCCCTCTTTGATGGTTTTAACCACGTAAAAACACTAGTGTTATGATATTTAATCTTGTTGCATGAGTGATACCTTAAGGTGTGTGTCCCGTGTTAACAAGGCTTGAAGCCATTACTACAATATACTCATTATGAGCTCAACATGTCACTTACAGGAATTGAACCCGAGTGGGGAGGATAACAATCATTCCTCCCAACCACCTGAGCTAAACCCGATTGATAATGTAAAGGAGGTTTATGATGAAATCATTCCTTTTAACATGCATTACCCTTAATAATATAAAACACAAATTTACTCAATTTCATAACTTATCTACCTTTTAGAATTTCACAACTTGCAAGAATGTAGTTGTCCGTCGAATGACTAAATCAATCCATTTCCCACTACCTTTGTTGGAACTTGACAAACAAAAAATCCTTAAATCCCATCAAATGATATTTCAAGTCTAGAGTTCACTGCTCCTCTTCCACCAATATAAGAAAATACAATTTCTATTAAGAAATAGTAAGGCAAAGTGAGTTTAGAAGTTCAACAGTACCTTTAGATAGAGGGGAGTTTTGGATAGACCAATAAGGAGCCAACAATGGGTAGGATATGTTGTTATACCATGAATGAATCTCTACTACATGTAGGTTGGACCTATGCCTCTAGGTGGGAAATTATTCAAGGTCTCGGGAACATATTGGATCATCGATCTGACTCGATCTACCTAACTCAAAAGCTCTACATACAACATATGAGCCGTACTATTATAATAAGGCTCATTGATAATTTTATAGGGCCTGCTAGTTTCGACATTATGTAAGTAATCCTTGTTGTCAAAACTTCACTTCTAACAATCTGGGTCAATTTGAAAATGTAGGCATCTGCAGTGATAACTTTGTACATTTGAAGCTAACATAACTTTACTCGAAATGTTGGACATTTCAAAAACTTCATACACTTTATTTCCATAAATTCCTAGATAACAATTTGGGTCAATTCAAAGACCATGAAAAATACTTAGGATATAGTTTTGAGTTGATGAAGTTGCACTTTTGTGATTATTGTCATTTCAATTGTTGAATTTGAGCCAAAATCATGCTTGAAGAGACCTCAAAAACTTAACAATCTAGTTAATAATTAATCTACAACTACTAAAATTACAATGACTTTGATACTTTCACTTCCATCCATAATAATAATTTTGATATTTTCATTTACACTATTTTCAATTATATAAATAATATTATAAAAATTATTTTACTTTTATTTATTTATGTTACCAATATTATTACACATTAATGTTATCATTATTATATTAAAAAAGACAACTTAATCATACCAATCTTACATGAGGACAAACTATGACCTAGAGAAACTAAACATCATACTAAACTTAAAGGACAAACTTCTATAGCCTAGGGAGACTGACATCATACCAAACATGTGGAAGGATAAGATGTTATAACCTCATGGAAGGACAAGATGATATAATCTCAAGAGATCAGAAAGAGTACGAAAGGCAACATAGTCCATGCCTCGAAGAGAGTCCTTGGTTGTCTACTTCCCTAAAACCATGGTAATTTACATCATACTAAACTTCTAGGACAAGCCCGAGCGAGCCCTGAGATCATACCACCTTCATGGAAGCGATCTCAAGAGACAAGAGGTCTTACAGAAAGCAACACAATCCATGGGTAAGAGTCACTGTCCACCTCCCACTGTCCATTGTAATCTAATTGCACAACATGTATGTCCAATCCTAACAGTGGGCCTTAAGTGTCTACCTCTACCTCCAAGTGTCCATTGTAATCTAATTGCACATGTACGTTCAATTCCAGTACTGTAATTAATGTGTGGGTGTCTTTAAGGTTCTATTTTGACGAAATAGTGGAAGTCAAATTGATATTTAGTTGGTTGCGATGGGATGGAAAGTCTGTGAGGTTGCAATGTGATGGAAAGTTTGTGACACCTTTTTCAACTTCGCATACTCTTTATAATTGTACCAGGGAATCACTGAAACGAGATTGACCCCACTTCACCCCAAAAAAACTGAAAAGTTTTCTATAAAAACAAACCTTTCCATGACATGCCACTCTTGTAAAGTCCTTTTCCCCACCACCATGATGCAAATGTATCAGAGATCTTAGCCTGTTTGAAAGCTTTGTCCACTCTGATATTATTGACTTCTAATTATCAGACAACTATAGAACAAAATGGCTTCTGTTTGTACATGCATGTACTGATCACATTTGACCTGTTCCTCAATCTCTACACAATCCCGGATTCCTTGCTGTCTCATGCTAGAGAAATCCGTGCCTGCCTGCAGACCTAAAACTTGGAGCTGGCAATATCCTTTTCCGGTTTCCAGTATCCACAGAATATTAAAAAACAACTATCAGACCCCAGAATATTAAAAAACAACTATCAGACTGCATTGCAGGAGCCATTGATTGCCAATACTAGTACCTGTAAAAGGTGCCACATGGAATGGAATAGGTTATTCTAACAAGATTTTTGAAATTACAAGTTTTTTTTTTTTTGACTTTGTAGGTTTTCACAAGATTTTTGAAATTACAAGATTTTTTTTACTATGTAGGTTTTCACAGTTAGTCAATTATAATACTAGCTTAAATTTTTTGTAAAACACTGTATGAGACTAATTATTCCTTCTATATTTTTCAACATTCTCATTTCTAACTTTATCAATTAAACTATTAATTATTTACAATGGTTGACCACAGCAGTTAGTACCAGCACGTTTTTTATTACCATTATAGTTTTATTTGTTTCTGATGATGGGTAAAGTGTCCACTGGATTGTCATTGTAGTTCTATTTTGATGGGTAGAGTGTCCACTGGATTATCATTGTAGTTCTATTTTGATGGGTAGAGTGTCCACTGGATTACCATTTTAGTTCTATTTTGATGGCTAGAGTGTCCACTGGATTACCATTGTAGTTCTATTTGTTTCTGATGATGGGTGGAGCACCAACACTTTTTTTATTACCATTATACATATATTTGTTTCTGATGATGGATAGAGTGTCCACTGGATTATCATTGTAGTTCTGTTTTGATGGCTAGAGTGTCCACTGGATCACCATTGTAGTTCTATTTGTTTCTGATGATGGGTGGAGTGTTCACTGAAAGACTTTTCATAATCTCTCACACAATTTTTTTTCCAAAAAATTTAAGCTGCTATGGCAAGTTTTATAAAATATGGACTTAGAAATCAGTATACTGAATTTAGAAATCCATTTAAAATATCAAAATTTTCGAAATAACATAATTTCATTATCAAAATTGTAATTTTTCATTATTGAATTCCTACTTCTACCGGATGAGGAGGGAAACATTTACTACAGGATTAGAATGCTCCCAACGAGAACGCACCACCAGAAAAAACAAGAAGCAGAAGCAGGAGTACTAGTATAAATAGTACAGCACGGCACAGAATGGCTGTTGCTGTGACGAGACCAACGAATTAAAAGTGAACTTTGAAAAATACATTCTATATTCAGTCAAAATTACACAAAGGTCATTACCCTGCCTCCAAACGCTAACATTACCATGACACAGTCTGTACATTCATACAGTTTCCTATCTAAGCTCCATGATTTTGCAGAGGTGATTACAGTTGGTATTACGAATGATGAGTCTCGTACAGCCCTACCCTATATTTTGTGTTATAGTTATATAGGGATACAAGTTAGCTGCAAGTCCAGTCCAGGCCATATATGTACATGTCTACGAGTCAACTGCTATAACGTAATCTGCCACCCTATTTTCAGGTAACTATGTACTTCGGATACTGAGCTACTAATACCTCGGATAATTAAGCTACTAATCAAGCTCATGCAGAGTACAAGTTCACAGAAGCTTGCTCTGAGTTCTTTCCTTTAACGTGTGCTTTTTTCTGATGTTTGACAGAGGAGTGACAAGTTAAACGAGAACAGTTTTTTATGCTCCGTGCTGTCCAGCCTGGTTGCATTTATATCAATTACCAATATATTAGTTAATATATCAATATATCAATTTGGCAAGAAATTGTTGAATCTGTAAATTGGAGTGGTTATTTTTAAGTAAGACGTATATCTATTGACAATGGGCACGATTAATGACCTTTTAATCTAAAATTTTAATCTAATGGCTAATAATTGAAGATGCTGGCATATTCTTAGTCGTCCTCCCAATTCAATGAATGTGATTTACTCTTCATAACTTCCTTGTATTTTTGAATGCATCCGTTAATCTGTTTACTTTTTAACATTTACCTAATCATATTAAAAAATTACTGTAGCACCATATAATTGCCACGTTTGAATTATTAACGGGCACTACTTCCTCCTCAACTGTACGTATGTCTCACCTGTCCGCGCGTTTCATATTCGATGGCTGGCATGGAGCGTTTCATTTTCGAGAGTTTCTTTTCATGAGCATGAGCCGATACCTTTCGGCGTTCTCAGCCGCGAGTTAGCGGCTGTGCTAGTTGTATAACCAGAGTGCTTCCAGGTATTTGAATTTGTCAATTGGAGTGGTTATTTTTGTATAACCAGAGTGCTTCCTGATATTTGAATTTGTAAATTAGAGTGGTTATTTTGTATAATTAGAATGTTTCTTGATATTTTTAGCAGGTTGAATTCATTTCTACATTCAAAATATAATTTAAATAACAAAAAATTATGATTTTGTGAATATTTATATTACTTAAATCCCAAAAAAAAATATAAAACAATTAAACAACAAAATTAATTAATATATTAGTAACTGTGTTGTTAACTATTTATATTATTTTATAACAATTATTTTATGACATTTAAAAATCTCAATTATACAGATTTTAATTTGAATGAAGATTTGCTTATAAATTAAAAACTTCGCATTCCTCATTAATGAATCTAACCCGTTGGAAAAATCGTCTAACTATGAGCGAGTCTAAATGAAAAGGTATATACATTAGATATCATTTATTTTAACAAAATATGAACTATAACGTTCTTATGGTTTTTGGGTCTATAAGTGTCGCATGGAGAATGACATCTCCTTGTTCCAAAATTTCTTTTAATGAATTACTTCAAAATACTTCTTCTATGTTTCCATCCATTTAACATGCATATCCATAAAATATATTTGTAAACTTATCTCATGGTGTACACATATATACAAATCTTCTAGATGTATATAGACATCTTATATAAAACTTAGGTATGTGGTAAAATAACTTTTGGCTAATAAACTATGGTTCAACTTTGTATCCATCAATTTAACATGCATATCGAGTTGGAAATTTCTTTAAATTATTTTGTTATTTAAAATATATTTGTAAACTTATCTCATGGTGTATACATATATACAAATCTTCTGGATGTATATAAACATCTTATATAAAACTTAAGTATGTGGTAAAATAACTTTTGGCTAATAAACTATGGCTCGACTTTTCTTTAGTGACATGCACTTGAAACTATTTAAAAGGAGTTTGTGGAATACATTCATTAACACAAAGTGGGTTTTAGGTATTTGTGGGTGATACTAGTTTAACATTATAGGTTTTAGGTATTAGTGGGTAATGTTGGTTTAACATTATAGGTTTTGATACATATTGAGAGCTCGTGGGGAGCAAGGGTCGTACTCACTCTTTTTATATAGATCTTACATATAGAGGTATGAGTATTTACGTGCTAAGTGTTGAGAAGTTTAACTTAAAACACATATATAAATACATAAATCTTGTATATTGAGGTAGGAGTATTTAGGTGCCAAAGTGTTGAGGAGTATAACTTGTAAAGAGAAGCATGTTTGGAAGGGCAAGGAGATTGGTGGTAAGAAAAATAAACACAAGACACATAATAATGTGCATGCATGAAGAAATATTGTTTTGCACGTAAAGGAAGATGAAAGGTTAGGCTTATGAAGTTGAAGAGGCACTCACGTGGCAATGAGGTTAAGCCAATAAATCGAGAAGTTGAATTATTTTCATTGAAGGCATGCAACAAGAAGGAGATTGGGTTAGTCTTAGATTGGATCTTAAGAAGGAAGATATTTGTCCTCAAGAGAAAGTAGAATTGTTTGTAAACAACATTCCACAAGAAGAAAGGCATGGCGAGGTTGTGAGAAAGATAAAGGAGATTGGTTTCTACAAGAGAAAGATTGGCACTTGAGTGATTGGATGCCAAAGATTACAAAGACATAAGAAAAATCAAGAATATTGCTTGTGGGAGTTGTGGAATTATGAAGTGAAAGAAATCTGAGAGAGTAGACCATGTGCAAAGGAGCAACATAGAGAATACCATGTGCAAAGGAGAAACACACAAAGGGTCTAGATCTATAGAATGAAGTAGGTAGACTAGAAGTGGTTGAAATGACTTGAAAGCAACCATGTGTCAACATGGGACCAAGCAAGATCAAACGTACATTTCCTTTTAATTGTTGATCACACTTAACACTTTGAATAACCACCTGGAATATGTGTGGAGTGTGGAGGATGGAACATAGGGTGTGGAGGGAAAAGGGTAGAGCATGTCAACCAACAAGTGATGCAGAGATATCCTCCCACATCTTGTCCTCCACATCAATAGTCCATGGACTCTTAGTTATGTAGGGGATGGCGAGAAAATAAAAGGTTTTTATAAAGTAGGGGTGAACCCCACCCTAACACTATCCCACCTCAAATGCATTAGATCAATCTTTCCACATCATCATATCCTTTGTGATTGGATGAACTTCAATTCTATGGGGTTTCCAAGCCCTTTTCAGGAGCACATACACCTTCCAACTCCTTACCAATGAATTGTAGACTTGTCATAGAGAGTGGACCCTGATACTTTGAGGGACAAACATAGACCCATCCATGTCAAGTTTAACCCACAAGAATATTTAAATGCATGAAAGGACACATGACCTCTAGCCACATTTGAAATGGATTCAATGTAAATTCCACATCAATTGCAAATGGTTTAGTTACCATGGGAGTTGAAATGGTTGGACTCCATGTAACTTTCCAATTTCTAAGGCTCAGTTATAAATCATAATTCCTAGAAAGAGAAATGACTTTTGGCCTCTAAGCGTCATAGTTTGTGTAAGGCAAGAGATGCTCCCAGCCTTTGAGAAGTGTGTGAACATGTAGAATGTGTAGGCTTGGCCCTACTCAGTGTTGAAATAAGTTTCTAGAGGCACTTTATAATCTTTGTGATTTTAATAAAGATAGTAGAGTTGTTGTTGTGTGTATTTTTGCATTGTTAAATTTCAATTGCAGTCACTTGTTATTGTTGTTTTCTACATGATCTGAAAATACCACATGAGTTCTGATACCAACTTGATCCTTAAATATAAAAAAACTATGATATTAATTCAGCCCAAAGAATCCTTAAATGTCAATACACATACACATCTGACCAGATTCGAGAAATTGAAGATCACTTGACTATTTGCAAAATATCAGGTGAATGTCGTGCTTATCCACTAACTTCATTAATATTATTGAATAACTTGAAATGTAAATGAGATAATACAACATAAAATAAAAGAACTCAAATACATATGTAAATGACATACATCACTACATCTTCAAAGTCCCTTTAAATATCATGATTGTTCTTTATCATCTCAAAATTCCAAATTACATTACAATATAGGCTTACAAAAACACAATTTTAAAGATGCTCCGAAAATCCACTACTCAAATACCCAAACAGAGTGCACCGTTAAATTATTGACAAAAAATCGTACAAAATTGATATTAAATACATGAAATTCCATCAAGGTGACCCCCAACATGCTTTATGGTGTTACCTCACTACCTTGTACCCTTGGCACACATTACAAGGAAAAAACCTGCATTAATTGTGTGTCGGGATGTGTGCCCGCATTGGAATGTGTGCACAAAGCCCCTCGGAATGTGTGTACAAAGCCCTTGGAATGTGTCAACAGCCTTGGGGTGTCTTCCCATTAAATAGGGTGGCCTCAAAAACCAAGTCCCAAAATTGTTGGCATACATTAAATACATTTTGTTAGGTTTTATAACCAAATCCTAACTATAGGGGAGTTGGTTAAAACTATATATTATATATAGTAGTTCATGGGTTTGAGCCCCACCAACCATACTATATAACCATTTTATAGTTATAACCTCCGCAAAGTTTGTGGATATGGATATAATCGTTGACATGCATACATACTATATGTTATATATAGTATGTAGTTAACAAACCCTCACACACACTTTTGAATCGTTGTTACAACACACACACACACACACACACACACACACACACACATATACTCTTGACAAACTATATGTTAAGCTCCTCCTTTGCACCATGGTATGGTTATATGGTGGTATAACATGATCAAGGTCTAAGGGTTGAGGGCTTAGGCCCTCGACTCTCTGGTCGCCCAAATGAAACCTTATATTAATATATATACATTGTTTACCATATGGATAATAAGAACCAACGTATGGTGTATTGGTATCGTGGGATTTGTTAAGAATTTGGTGGCTTATGGAGGTCATGGGGTCGAACCCTGTTGACTCCATAACTTTTGATATTCACTGGCCAATATTGGTCAATGGGTGGTTGTCATGTGACATCCTCTCATCGACTCTTCAATGCCACATGCCATCACGTAATTGAGCCACTTGTCATCATGTGATTGGACCACCTGGATTTATACATTTCCCAGTCAGTTGCCAATTAGGTGACATGCCATGTGTCACCCTTTGGTGGTGCCACGTGCCACCCCAATTTTGCTTGGTTTGACCAAACTTTGACCAGCCATAAATTTTTCATACGAGCTCTGTTTGACACATCATTTACACCGTTGGAAACATGACAATGAGCTCTACGCATTGATGCCATTTTCAAGATGATTTGAGATGGTTAATTTTGAGCATTTATGGATCCCCTAGGACCTCTATGAGCATTCTGGATCCTCCTGGACCTCTATGAGCATTCCTTAGATCCTCCTAGATCACACCTCCCCACTGAAGAAATTTTGGACCTCCAAAATTATAGATATTCAACAACTTAGTGATGATAACTCTAACTCACTCTTCCATCTTACTAAAATGTTCTAATCAATAACTTAGTGATGAAGCTTCTTCATGCTTCCATCTTGTTGATTCCTTTGGAAATAAGTCTTCATCTTGGGTGATCGATCTTAGGTACGAGATTAGTGTACATCTATTTGCTTCTCTGGAATATGGCTCTGACTCTGGCCTCTGGCACTATAGCTAATATATAGCTTTGATTCTGGCTCATAGATTCCTTGACAACAAAAGTCATGTTCACCGAATCTCTGTAATACTTGTATATGTATTTCAACATCCACTCCCATCTCCTTCTGTGGAAGATAGTCTATCTCGGCCAATTTGAAACCGAGTTGAATGACGATCTATGCCTTGCCCATTTGGACTCTTTGTTCTTGTATTGTTGATGTATCTGCAGAAGTCCCTAATTGAATACTATGTCCATTGTCGCTTCTACCTTGAAGAACAACTCTAATTGTACTATCACCATATGTAATTGATTACTTATGTTCAAGGTATACATCCATACGAACACGACAAAGTATTTAAAATATGCTTATAGCATGCACCTTTATATGCCTCTTAAAAGAGGATTATTGATAAATCAAATGAGAATGTTTTCACCTCACTTGTCCAATATCATTCATCTGCCCTTCTTGGATAACGAGTACCTGAATCATCACAACCATAATGAAGACTGAAACAACATTGTTGACCAAGGTCATGATTCCCTTAAATTCACAAACTCCGGCATTGATTATTGCAGTAGCTAACCATACTCCACTGATTAGTAATAAACTAAAAAACAAAACTGATCCAGGTGGATATTGGTGGCCACCCACCTATTCCAACTGGCTCCTCTTGTCAGTTTTTAGTTCAGCATGTTACTCTATACTTCTTTGTAATTGTGGGTTCTACACTTTCGGGGTAGTCTGAATACCTACATATCTTCCAGGTGGATACTGTTGGCCTCCCACCTAATCCAACTAGATTATTTTGTATGTTTTCATGTCAGCACATCTTGTTGTACTTCTAGGGCCATTTTGGGGCCCTAAATAATGTTTTTTTGGCTCACCACAATCAAACTATAGACGGAGTCAAAGTTTGACGGCATAATGCATAGTTCTCGAAAAGACATTTCCAATGGGCTATCACGCACCTAAAACGAAGATCATATGCAAAAGTTACGACCCCAAGAAGTTAATGTACTAACTTACCCAAATGAGGCCCACATGACTTTTGGCATTTCATCTCCTAGGGTTAGGTTTTTGGATGTCTAGGGTTTTGACATTCATTTTTATCATAAAAAGGCCTTCAGAGCCTCATTATAATCATCTAATTGCAAATGAGCATAGCCGTCACATCTCTTCTCAGAGATAAAGCTACCACCATTCTAGTGAATTTTGCACTCTGTATTTTTACAATCTCTTTACAATTCTTTCATTAATAGAAATCAAGTATTGTTGTATTTCTCTGTTTCTGGAAATTTTCATGAGTATTACATTGTAATATATCTTCTTTCATTTCATTCTGAAAATAATCCAGATCAAAAACTGAATATACAGATGCGAAAGAGAATGAACCATCAACATATTTTCCCTTCTTAATAGGATCAACATCAACCAAAGGACCTGTTTTGCTTTCAACCGTAGGCTATAACTCTGGATCTTGGTTACTAGCATTAGCTAGCATGTGCCCTATAGTGACAACTATAAATTTGTCTTCATCCGATGAGCTCTCACAATGAACTCAATCCTATCCTTGAAAAGATGATACTTGTTATGTTCCCTGTAGAAAATGGCCTTCCTATCATACAAGCATGAACTTCCCAAAACCATCCCACATATGTTAAGTGGAACAACATCTAACTCTACCTCATCAATGAAACTAGATGTGATCCTCATTTGTAACTTGCATTTATTAGTTACCTAGACCTGAGAATTATCACCAATCCAACCCAAAGGATACTGTCTCGAATGAGGCCTAGTTTCCAATCCTAGCTTCTTAACAACTTTCTCTGAAATAAGAGTCACTTGTGTTCCACTATAAAAAAGTGTACCAATATTAGTGTGCTTTGAGATAACTTGTAAATGAAACAGTTCTTTTCTTTGCCTCCCATCAGGGATTACCTCTAGACTTTGCAGAAGAAGTACATGAACTAAAACTTGCAACAATATATTTACCTTTGATGCCCATAGTTATAACCTTGGTTTTATTCTCAGAATTTGATCCAAGATCCTACACCATGGTCATGGTCTTCTTATTACCCTTCCTAGGATGATCCCACTTCGGTTTCAATTATGGATGCAACTTCCAACACTTTTCCTCCTCATGTCCTTTGTTCTCGCAATGAAAACAAGTAGGTTTCTCTTCTTCTTTATTCTTTGTTGTAGTTGTCTTATTGAAGTCATGTGGCTTCTTTGACTACTTCTCGAATTTATGTGGATTCCTTTTTCCTTTACCACTAGTTCTCTTGGCCTTCTTTCTATCCTCATACATTTCTTCCATCATGACCTTCATTGCCATGAACGCAAAAAAGAATGCATCTTCAGTACCAAAAGGATTTGGATTAGAAGAACCCCTGTCTTTTGTTGAATCCATTTCTTGCTCTGAAATACATGCCTTGAACCAATGTCAGGAATGTACTCTTCAATGATCCTTTACCAAGCTTAGGTTTGGACCACCACAAGCATTCACTTGCAAATAAACATCAAAACCAACTCTGATACCACATTATCTGAAAATACCACACGAGTTCTAATACCAACTTGATCCTTAAATATAAAAAAACTCCGATAGTAATTCATCCCAAAGAATCCTTAGATGTCAATACACGTACACATCCGACCAGATTCGAGAAATTGAATATCGCTTGACTATTTGCAAAATATTAGGTGAATGTCTTACTTATCCATAAACTTCATTAATATTGATGAATAACTTGAAATGTAAATGAGATAATACAACAAAAAATAAAAGAACGCATATACATATGTAAATGGCATACATCACTTCATCTTCAAATTCCCTTTAAATAGCATGAGTATTCTTCATTATCTCAAAATTCCAAATTACATTACAATATAGGCTTACAAAAACACAATTTTAAAGATGCTCTGAAAATTCGCTGCTCAAATGAAGAAATGGGGTGCACCGTAGAATTCTTGGCAAAAAATTGTGCAAAATTGATATAAAATACATGAAATTCCGTCAAGGTGACCCCCAACATACTTTACGGTGTTACCTCAATGCCTTGTACCCTCGACATGCATTACGAGGAAAAAAACCAAATTAATTGTTTGTCAGAATGTGTGCACAAAGCCCCTTGGAATGTGTGTACAGAGCCCTTGGAATGTGTCCACAACCTTGGGGTGCATGCCCATTAAATAGGGCGGCCTCAAAAACCAAGTCCCAAAATTGTTGGCATACATTAAATACATTTTGTTAGGTTTTATAACCAAATCCTAACTATAGGGGAGTTGGTTAAAACTATATATTATATATAGTAGTTCGGGGGTTTGAGCCCCACCGACCATACTATATAACCATTTTATAGTTATGACCTCCACGAAGTTCGTGGATATGGATATAGTCGTTGACATGGATATATACTATATGTTGTATATAGTATGTAGTTAACAAACCCCCCACACACACTTTTGAATGGTTGTTACAACATAATAATATAATATATATATTTTTATAACATATGGTTATAACTACTCCCATTGAACTATATGTTAACCTCCTCCTCCACGTCATGGTATGGTTATATGGTGGTATAACATGATCAATGGCTTAGGCCCTCAACCCTTTGGCTGCCCAAATGAAACCTTATATAGATATATATACATTGTTTACCATATCGAAAATAAGAACCAATGTATGGTGTATTGGTAGTGTGGGAATTGTTAATAATTTGGTGGCTTTTGGAGGTCATGGGGTCGAACCCTGTTGACTCCATAACTTTTTATATTCACTAGCCAATATTGGCCAATGGGGGGATGCCACGTGGCAACCTCTCATTGGCTCTTCAATGCCACATGTCATCACGTAATTGAGCCACTTTCTTGCCACTTGTCATCATGCAATTGGACCACTTGGATTTGTACCTTCCTTAATCAACTATCAATTAGGGTCCATGCCACATGTCACCCTCTAGTGGTGCCACATGACACCCCTATTTTGCATGATTTGACCAAACGTTGACCAGCCATAACTTTTTCATACGAGATCTGTTTGACATGTTGTTTGCACCGTTGGAAATATGACAATGAGATATACACATTGATTCCATTTTCGAGACAATTTGAAACGGTTTAATTTTGAGCATTTATGGATCCCCTAGGACATTTGTGAGCATTCCAGATCCTCCTGAACCTATGTGAGCATTCCTTAGATCCTCCTGGATCACTACATGTACTTTGATATTATATGCCCAATTTCTACATAATTTGGTAGCAAAGTAGGAGAATCTTGCATGTGGAGAAAAATCTAGTGAGAGTGAAGTGGTTGGGTTAATTGTCAAAGAATAGTTGTGTGAATTTTCATAATGGAAAACAAATGAGGCATTCAAGTTGGAAGAGGTCATGGAAGGCCCAAAAAATTGATGTAGATGTAGTTGAAAACATTGTAGAAATGTTGAGGGTGATGATTTTAATGTTGGATCCCATGAAAGTGGGCCATTAGAGAGGAATTGTGCCACAGATGAATGGTGCGAGTGAAGATATAGGAGAAATGGAGACTGTGAGGGATGAGAACATGACTTAGTAGAGAAAATGTTAAGAGTCATAGTGAGTTTGGTAGGAAACCCAAACTTGATACCCTTGTGTATGGAGGAAGTCTGAATCCAAAGGAGTTGATTGATTGGATTGGAGAGATGGAAAAATACTTTAATTTTGACTAGAGTGAAGATTGTCTAATGGTGATGTTTACTTGCATGAAATTGAAGAGACATGCATAATTGTGGTGGGGATATATTTAAATTTGATAGATAAATTAGGGGGAAAGAGAAGATCAAGAGTTGGGACAAAATGGTGGAAAAACTAAAAGGTAATGTTTGTCTCATAGCTTGCTCTTTGAATTTGTTAAGAAGATCACAAAAATTGAAGCAAATGGAGATGTTAGTGAAGCTATACGTAAGCATCCTATAGAATTTATATAAGGTTTGGGAAAAATGAATAAAACCATGAATCTATTGCAAGGCATGTAAATGATCTTTGTTTTCTATCTAAGATAAATTGAATGTGTTCTATCAATAGTAAAGGCCTATAAGGCTTAAGAGTTGAGGAGAGGTTGGCTAGGAAGCAAGATATTTTGAAGAAGAGAAGACGTCAAGGGGATAAAAGAGGATAACTATGAGATAAAAGGGGTTGAAGAGGCTAGTACTAGCATTACAAGTTAGCCTACTGGAAGAAGGCATGATTCTGACAAGGGAAGATGCTCAACTAGAAGTAGAGGCAAAGGTGCCATATTTGATGGGATTTGTGTTTGATGTGGAGAACATAGACATAGAGTGTAAGAATGTCCAAAGAATCATAGTGGTTGAAAAGGAAAGATGCAAAAACACTTGTTGTTGAAGTAATAGAATCAACAATCAAGAAATAAGTTACTCCATTGTAGTCATATTAGTAGAGAACTTGGTGTTGAGAAGGGTGTTGTTGCAACTTGAGAAGACTCGATCAAGAAATAACCTAAACAAGGGAAGAGTATTTCAAAATCAAGTGTAAAGTAGGAGGTAAGTGTTGTGACCATGATTGTAGATGGAGGTATTATTGTGAAATCGATTTCTACTTAAGTAGTTTAGAAGTTAAATCTAAATGCACACCTCACCAAAATTCATACAAGGTATATTGGTTGTAGAAAGGGAGTAAGGTCAATATACATGAGTGGTGTGAGATTGAATTCCATGTTGAAGGTTATAGTGATAGAGTGTTGTGTGATGATTTTCCCATGGATTCTTTCCATATTTTGCTGGGGAGACTGTACTATTATTATATACGTGTTGTCCATGATGGTAGAATAAATACTTACTAGAGGGAGAAGCATGGGAAGAAGTATAGGTTGCATCCTATGAATGAAGAAGAGGATGCTGGAAGAGTGTTGTTGCGTCTAGTTTTGGGATTATGAAAGAAGAGGAGAAGTTGAAGAGTAGTTGCCTTGTTGTGATTTAGGAACAAAAAGGTTGGAGAAGAGTGTATTGTGAAGGGAAAAAAGATGAAGAAGATTGTGGAGTAGCCATGGAGCAATTCACAACAATATAATAGAGGGAGTGCATAAGAAGTCAAGAGAAAAATTACCACAAGCATGTTGCAAGTGCATAAGGAAAAGTGATGAGAAGAAGAAGGGGAGGTTTCCAAATGTGGTAAATACAACAATAATGAAGCATGAGATTGCAAGAAGAAAAGCAAAGATTGGATAAATGAAGGAGAATGATGACACCTTGAGGAAAATAGTACTTGTTGAGTAGTGTGGAGATCATTGGAGAAGTAGAAGTTGAGGTGGTGTTGTGGATTCTTCAAACAAGTATTGGTTGAGGGAAAACATCATTGTGTAAATTTTCTTCATCCATCATGTGAGCAAGATGCTCACCAATTTTAAACAAGGGGAGTTTAATGTAGGAGCATCATCAGGGTTCAAGCAATCCTGCATCAACCAAAATAAATTATGATATCATGTCTTAGCTTCAATGTTTTTTCCATCTTTGTTTTGGTTACAAGAGACCAAGTAAGGCCAAATGGATATTTTATTTTGGATGTTGAACACACTTAACACTTTAAATAACCACCTATAATAAGGGTAGAGTGAAGAGTTCATAGGATATGAAAATAAGTATGGAGGGTGGATCATAAAAATCAACAAGTGAGGTGGAGATATCTTCTTGCATTTTTCCATGCACATCACTAGTCCATGACTTAGTGATGCAAGGTGTAGGGAGAAAGGAAAATGTTTATATAAAAGATAGGCAGGCCCCACACTACCTTTATCTTGCATTAATGCATCAAATCGATCCTTTTGTATCATTGCATCATTTTTTATCATTTGACCCTTAATTTTATGAGGTTTCCAAGCACTTGTCAAGAGCTTATACACATTCCAAAAAGGAATCAATGAATTGTAGATAGGTGTCATGGAGAGTGGGGAAAGAAAATTGGAGGGAAAAATGTAGACCTGTCCATATCAAGATTTACCCATGAGGATATTTAATGGCATAAAGGGACATATGACCTACAACCAAATTCTAAAATGGATTCCATGTAGAATACACATTAATTGCATATGGTTCAGTTACCATGGGATTTGAAATAGTTGGGTTCCATGCAATGATCCAACTTTTAAGGCTCGAGTATAAATTGAAATGCCATAAAGAGAAAGATATTTTGTCCTTTGAATGTTGTATGCCGTGTAATGAAAGATAGCTCCTAGCCCCTAAGAAGTGTGTGAGAGCATACAAGTGTGTGCTTGGCCCTAGTGAGTGCTATACTAATTTTCTAGGACCACTTTAAACCCTTTATCATTTTAATAAAGATAGCATAAATATTGTTGTGTGTGTTTTATATTATTAAATTTCAATTCTAGTGGCTTGTCATTATTGTTTGTTGTGTGTACTCTAATATTGCATGATTTTTCTCTACATCAATTGGGCTAGTCTTAAAATAGTGCTAGAGAGAAGGTTGTATGTTCAAACATATTTTAATACTTAAAAAAAAGGTTTCGAAATGTTGTTGAAAATGTCATTGATTGTGTCATTGACATTTTATATTCTTAATAAAAAATCTTTTTCATTAATTTTAAGTACGTTTACTTGGTTAAAACACCTGTATTTTTATGTGGTTAAAACCCTCGAAGAGGGAAACATGCACAACCCCAACCAACGTGGCCACTTGAGCAATATATTAATGCAAAAGAAAAATATTTTACAAGAGATTTTCTCACAATCGATCATCAACAAACGACCCTCCATGCTCTTTAAATAGAGATCATGGACCAATCGGGTGTTAAGCCACTGATCAAATATAGTTGTTAAGATCGAGGAGAATTGATCTTTAAACTACCATGGATATTCCAATGGAATAGTTCATCACAACAGATCTGATAAATAAAACTAAAATCTACAATATGAAGGTTAAATTCCTTTAGATTCCAGAATCTTTAGTTACTATTTTTTTTCTTAGGCATGAAATATATAAAAAACATAAAATAGAGAACAATAAATAAAATCACACACCATACACAAATTAACACAAATATTGTTTTGGGAAACCCTTACGGGAGAAAACCCAGTTGAAAGGTGAGGCTACTTTGCTCTCTTTTCTCTGGTATGGAAATAATGCAAGTACATAGGAGATGAAACTCTCTATGAAGTTACTCGAGACCTATGGCCTATTAGGCTGCTATAGAACGTTAACCCCCTCTGTTAATCTCTCTAATTTCTGACTCCTAGTTGTCCTGCTTTGCTATGGAACAAAATACAATAACATAGAATGGAATCCCTTCTCCTAGTGGTTGCTCGATATTTAAAATAGCCTAACAATCATCTAGGGGTAGGGTTTTGACTTCCTCAACCCTCAATTGTGATAGGGTTTTGGACCTTCTAGAATATTCTTGAAATTGCATACGTGGATGGGCTCATATGCATGAGTAATAGGGATAATGTGGCATCCTCTCATACCATGGTAGTCAACTTGCGTTTGGCATAACTTTTGCATGTGAGCTTTGATTGAGGATTTTGACACACCGTTGAAAAGGTCTTGGAGCGTAGAACACCATGAGGGGTGTGGGTAGAATGTTTAGACAAAAGAACCCCCCAATAATTTTTTTTATTCCTCAAAATGGGCTTGGAAGGTTCCGAACCCCAATTTTCCAAACTTGGACCTACCACTGAAATGTCCCTGCAAGATGATCCCTCCAATTTTTTCGACTCTAAAAGCATAAAGATAGATGAAAAAAAATATAATGATCCATTCCCGATCATATCTCCCCATTTAGGGAGGCTTTTAGTCCCCAAAATTTTTACTGAATGAGGTGAGGAATTTTTTCCTCTACCTTCTCCTTGGAGTACCATTTTGATTTTCTTGGAAGTTGTCCTTTCAACCCAATATGCCAATGGTCATGCCGCCCATGTCTTGTAGTTCAGGACCTCTTCTAAAAAAATGTGTCCTCTTCCTACTCTGCTTGAACATTTGGTGCTAAATCCTCTCTAGAAGGTAGGACCTGCTTCTCCTCCTAATCCAACATGGGGGGCTCATAGAGTTTGAGATTATCCACATTCATTATTGAGTAAATGCGCATGTATGGGGGTAGACTGAGTCTATAGACGTTTTCTCTCACCTTTTCCAAAACCTAAAAAGGACCATATTGCAGAGCCTTGATCTTCTTATGAGGACCCTGCAGTCTTTCCTTATTCAACTATAACCATACTCTGTCTCCCACTCTAAATGTTCTCTCTATTTTGTGCTGGTCATTTCTAGCCTTGTACATTTCCTTTGACTTCTTCATCTTCTCATATACTTGCAAATGGATCTTCTTGATCTTCTCAACAAATTTTTCTTATTTTAATGCATCTCATGTGAGTTCCTCCCTCAGTCCTCCTTATTTTCCATATACAACATCTAAGGGTGAAGGTGGAAAATATCTAAAGAAAGTTTCAAAAGGTGACTTACTAGTAGAAGTGTGGATTAGTTTGTTATAAGAGTGTTGTATATAAATTATATTTTCATCCCAAGTCTTTGTATTATTTTGATTGTAACCCCTCAAAAGATGCAGCAAAGTCATGTTGACTACTTTTGTTTTCCCATCTGTCTGTGGATGGAATGATGTAGACCTATTGACTTAGTGTCCATCTTCTCCCATAATGTAGTCTAGAAGGCACTAAGAAATATGGTGTCATTGTCTGAGATTATTCTCCTTGGTATCCCAAAGTACACCTAAGTCTGTTCAAAGAACAATTTTGCTACTTCCTGTCCCTTGATGGTATTTTTACAAAGCATGAGAATGCACATTTTGTTGAACCTGTCAACTACCACAAATAGATATTCATGTCCCTTCCTAGTAGTTGGTAAAAATCCCACAAAATCCATGAAACTACTTTCCCAAGGTCAAGTGGGTACAAGTAAGGGATGGTATAGACCTTTCTTCCTATTACTGGGATTGTTGGTACGACAAAGTATACATACTCTAATATATTGTGCTACATCTTCTTACATTTTGGGCTAGTACACATACCTCTGTAAGTTGGAAATTGTCTTTCCAACACCAAAATGTTTTTCAACCTTGGAGATGTGAGCCTCTCTGATAAGATGCAATCGTTCACCTTTAGGGACATAGAGCTTGTGAAGCTTGTAGAGTAAATCATTGTAACACCCAAGGTTTTGAGCCCCCATATTAAATAATGTATTGTTACATTGTTGAGAGGCCAGAGTGCCCAAACAATTATCAAAAGGCTAGTGTGCCTAAGAAATGTAATGTGTTATCATTATTAATAATAAATACATCGTTGGATGCTAGACGAACAAGGACTAGAGTTATAGGGGGCTATGATTCCACAAGAGAGGGGGCTTGAGGGGATAAGTGTTTAATTATTTTTTTAATTACCCATTTTGTTTAATGGGGGGGAAATCAATAATGTGATCACTTGGGGGAAGGCCAAGAGATTCTTGATCCCAACGAATTACAAAAACCTGTCCCTAGTCTGTGGAAGGGGTTCCCCCCATTAAAAAATTATCCCATTTGTTTTGGTCATTCACTCACTCTCATACCCATCCCCATTCTGACGCTGTTGTTGGTTGACTCACACATTCATTCACCCGATTTGTTCATTGTTCATCCTCTCTCATGGAGTGTGCACTCCATTCATTCCTTCATGCACTTATCTTTCCTCATTTGCGTTTTCCTTAGGAAAGGAAATCATACCATTGAAGAAAAACCACGGTTTTGTTTGCTGTAGAGATTCCTGGTGTAATCTAGCCATGATTTGAGGCCTACATGTATGATATGCTCTGCCTGTGTCCAACTTTTCTCACAGTTGCGAGTCTTGAGAGTCCCAACATGGAGATTCTGGACCAGCTACACTAGAGCCTTGGAAGGAGAAGGACTTCCTGAGTGACTGCGTGACAAAGAAGAGATGGGTACTTGGATTGATGTGAGTGTTGGAGAAGCCTGTGAGAGCTTGAGTGATGACTGGTTTGGGAAGTCGAGTAACACTCTGGAACCATCCTTGTGGATTCATAGACCTGGCTCGGGGGTAAAATTGTTGTTGAGACTTGGAACAACAATGCCTATATTTGGGTGGAACATCCTTGGTCTATAGCTAGTCAGTGGTTCTCTTCTATAAAAGATAAGTGCTCTCTGCTATGGTTTCTTTTGCTTGTGTATTTATTTTCGCTACGTATTAAATTATTATATCTGAGATTTGTACTTATAATATGCATGATTTCTAGTTAATATTGTGCATGGTATATTGTTCATGTTTTTTATGTTGTAATATGAATCTTGATCATTGTATATATGTATTTCATGCTTCTTTATTAATTAATTGTTATAAAAAATTTAGAATCAACCAAGAGGTGTGTTCTTGGTGTGACATGTCTGGCCTGTGGGAGGTTGGGTACATTACAAATTGGTATCAGAGCTTCTGGTTCAAACACCAGACTGTTATGGGCCAGAACAAGTGAAAATCAGGAAGATTCATTGTCACGGATTTTATATATCTATGCGAATTTGGGGAAAAACGGTGGAAAAATTTGAGTGAAATCCCCCAAATTCTTGAACAGATCTGAGTTTGAATGATTCCAGGATTGTCTAAGAAGTTAATGGATTCAATCTGCGAAGTTGCAAAGCCAAATTCGACTTAGAATGTCGAAAACAATTCGATTTTAAATGGTTTCTATAATGCTAGACAGAGTTTGTAGAATCGACGATTGCAATCGTGTTCGATCTTGGATCAACGGTCCATATTTGTCCTTGAATTTTTTTTAAAATTTGAATGTTTACAATGTTTGGAAAAATTACCAAATCGACGGTTGGGATTGATTCAGTGATTTGAAAAATGAGGAAGATCAATGGTTCGTATTCATTTTGGTTGTTTGGGGAGTTGGATAAAATCAACGGTCGAGATCATCTTGGTCGGGAGATCAACAACCCAGATTCACCTGGGATTTTGTCAAAAAAATTTAAGTGTGGAAGTTCACCAATAAAAATTGTTGATGACTAATGGTTGTGGATCAGTGAGTTTGGTGAAGGGTTGAAGATCGACCAAAGAAAAAATTTGATCATCGATGACTGATGGTCGGGGATCAAACTATTATGGTGAAATTTTTTCTTTTTTTCCGCACAAATAAAATATTCGATCTTCGATGATCGATGGTGGGGGATTGACAGTTTTTCTTTTTTGTTCAAAGAAAATATCTCGAAGTCCTAAACTCTAGAGTAAATTTGGACCTTTCATATTTGGGGAAACGTTTCTGAAGAATAGAAAGGGTTCGTAAATTTGACATTCGGCAGCTCGGGGGTGTGGTGGTGCTCATCAACAAAAACCTTCGAAGTCCCAAACTCTGGAGTAATTATGGACCATTCATGTTTGAGGACACATGTCCACAGATTAGCCTATTCGGGAATTCAACATTTGAGGGATTTTTGGTGTAGTGTGGAGAAGTCTCCCGAAGTTCCAAAGTTCCAAAGTCTCGAAGTTGTGAGGCACTAGAGTGACATGGCCTGCTGACATCACCTAGGGTGACATGGATACACTTGATGCTTTTCATGTGACCGTTCATGCTAGTTAGTATATGACACGTGTTACCCATCATATAGGGCCACGTGTTTGTTGATCCTTATTTTCTGCCACATAGCACCCCTTGGTGCTTAGTTACTGATGAAGACTCTGGGAGTTCGTTAGTTTGACGTTATGAAGGAATGAAGTATGATGAAGGTGAAACCCCTGAAGCTCCAAAGAGAGGAGTAAATCCTCACTATTGATTGGGAGAGGACACATGAAAATAGCTCCCGTAGTCCAGAGACTTGGCACTCTGGAGGATTCAAGGCATAAGAAGTTGGGGTCGAGGACTCCCAAATTTCAGAGTCCATCTCAGCCATTGATTACAGTAGACACATGGCATAAAATCCCAAGGTCCAAATACTTGGTACAAAAGAGAAATTGAGTGGCAGGTTTCTTGAGTCGAGAACTCCCGAAGTCCAGAGTTAATCTCGGCCATTGATTGGGAAAGGGTATGTTGGTGTATAAATATGTCCAATATATTACACTCATTTATATGTCAATCCAATATTCGTAATCGAAAGAGTTGTTACACTATATGTGCCGAGAATAGGTAACCTACCTATGTTTGTTGTATATAGATTAAGTAGGAAATAATTAATAACATAATACTCTGTTTCTAAGATTTTTGAATACTTCACACAACTTCAAACTTACAAGAGAAAAATGATAATAAAACTTCTCAAGAAAAACAATCAATCAAATGATTATTTCTTAGGTGACAAGTCTGTTCATTCTAGGATTATGAATTAGAGAGATAAACTTAAGATCTTGTTTCCTGTAGTAATCAAAATACAATGATTAGAAATCAACTCCGATCACTCTTGAGACAGAAATCAACTCTAACTCTGTTCTATTCAAGAAAACCTTGTTTAGTACAGGGAACAGTCCAACATGACTTAGAGACTTTATTATGGAACATGAAGATGAGAGATAAATTCCTCTAGTTCCTGTACCTACTGAGAACACTACAATGATAAACTCAAAATAAAATTTTCTTAACAATCCCACACATCAAACAATTAAATGTCAACCTACAATATTAGAAAAGGAAAATATCTATTCAATCTAGTATCTAATTACTCACACTAATTTAGAAACAGATGATTTAATGTTGAACTCTTGAAATGGATTTGAAATCATTAAAAACACACTATTGTGAAATATTCACACAATCAAACAAAGCATATACAAGGAGGTTTACCTTGGTTGGGGTGGTGGGCCCTTGTCGAACCAACCAGGTACCTCTAAAAAGATAACAGACTAAAACATTCTAATCATACTCAGGAACTTGCACAACAGATCATTCGTATCTCTTCAACTGGTAAATTGAATCAGCAGCTCATCATCTCGTACATAAAAACAATATGTATCATCTGGTTATTATGAATTGTTTCATTACATTCCTTATTCCTTCATATCCTATCGCCTATACAACCTCCCTTATAAAGAAGGTGAGCCGATACTATCAAGATCTAAGGATAAGCATCAAACCATTTTTAAAATATTACAATTGGTATTTACATCGAATCACTAGGGATGGACTTCATCCTCATGAAATGAAGTGCATGAGTGATGGAGTCTATCATGATCTGGAAAGCTGATTTGGAGGCTTCGATCTAACTGGCTTCTCAAAATCTCCATCAAAATACTTGTTCAACAGGTGAATTCTGGAAACATGGGTTTGGTACCGGAATACACACAGTCGCAAATATGAATATCAGATTAGGTGCATGGGAAATACTGGAATGGCGCATGACTTGGTACCGGAATGGCGCTGAGTGTGAAGGTACTGGAATGGATGCAGAGTATATAGTACCGGATCAAAACTACTTTGGGTACCAGAATAGACTGTAGCTTGTAGTACCAGAATGCTGAGGTACCAAAATAGACTGCTTAGGAGTCAAACGATTAGGATTATACAAAATTAAACATTTTAATCAAATTAACTCAATAAAATTAAACAAAACATGCCTTAATCATAAGTTACTTCTCTTTGTACATGAACAAGGTCATCAGGTGTGTTTATGGAGGAAACAATCAAGTATCTACTTATAGAATAGGCAAAATAGGCTCAGATACAGGGTAATATAGGGCATTAAAAGTGTCAAAATGGAGAATCAACAGGGTATGTGGCAACAGATCCTATAGTCTGGAGACTTGGCACTCCAAAAGGGTTGAGAGTGTGGACAAGTCGAAACTCCCAAATCCCGGAGTCTCGGAGCTCTCGTTGAATGTCGATCTCAACCCTTGATCGATTTTAAACCACACGATCTCAGATATAATAATTCTAACACAGAAAAGTACCAGGAAGGATTTGGCCTATGATTTCAAGCCATGGTCACTTGGGAAAGTGGTTTGAAGGAAGCACCAGTGCAGAATTGATTTTTGTATTGACCCAGGGATAACATGAAAGTGTTATTTATATATATTCTTCATGAGTTGAAATGACCTGTAGTATTATTGAAAATTTTTGTTTATCATATGCTTAATTCTGACAAAATGGTCACTTGCACATTTTGTATAATTAAGGATTTAAACATATCAGCTCAGAATGCGTATTGAAGAAATGGAAGAAGGTGAGGGAGCCTCCAGCCATGATAAAGAGGCCGAAGGCCAAAATACCAAAATTGGCAATGCAGAGACAAAATCCAATGGACACAAGGGCCGAGGGGAGTAAGAAACATTACTATAAAATGTGAAGAGCCTAGAAATAGAAGTGCAAAGCTACAAGGAAAACAACGAGAGGTTGATGAGAGAGAAAATTCAAATAAATGCTTGAGTGTTGCAGAGATTAAATTAGTTGCAAGGTCAAGCCAAGAATGGCTCAAAGAAAGAGGAAGAAGGTAGGTTTCATGAAAGAAGAGATGATCGTGGAAGAGTTGGTTATTCCAGGAGTGCTAGCAGAGCTCATAGACACCACTCACCTCCTTACTCAGTAGGAAGGTATTATTCATTTGAAGACACCATAAGTAGTCCAGAGGTGTCTCCCATTAGGAACCAAAGAAAAAGGCACAAATTGGACAATTTGCAAGGAGAGCTGAGGAATATTAGGCCATCATCCTTTAATGGTGAAAAATAAAGGGAAGATGATGTTGAAGCATGGTTGCTTGGACTCAGGAGATATTTCCAATTGCATAACTATTATTCAAATCTAGAAGCCATGATTTCCACCTACCATTTACATGGGAAATATGCAATGTGGTGGGATCAACTGAAGCAAGTTGAGCATGTTAATGAGAATATGATTACTTGGAAGAATTTCAAGAGGTATTTCCATAAGGAGTACCTCTCAGAGCATTTCTATGGCAAGAAAATGCAGGAGTTCTTTGAACTTAGGTTGAGAAGCATGACTATGGAAAAATATGAGAAGAAGTTATTGGGGTTGTTAAAGTATGTTGGGTTTATAAATGATGATAAGGTAAAAATACCGAGGGTTTTGAGTGGACTTCCATCCTTTTATAAGAAAATATTCGGTATGATGAGCCTAAGACCTTGACTGAGACCATCCGGAAGGCCAAGTACTTGTATGAGAAAGGCCAGGGAAGAGAGTCCATGCAAAAATCTTGGAAGGATAAGAAGAAGGAGAAGTCTGATCAGAGGAGGAATGGATTCAAACCTTCTTTCAATCGAAATGAGCCTAATAAAAATAAGCAAGATCGGTATGCTAAGGATGAATCCAATAAAGAAGATTCCTTGGGAAAAAGGGGAACACTACCAATCCAACATGATCGAGGTGAAAGGTAAGATCATAAATCAGTCCTCTTCTATTTTAATTGTTTCGGAAGCAAGTCATTGTTACATTGATCCTAAGATAGTGGATAGATTCCATTTGGAGAAAAGTAATCTTGGGAAATCAAGTTTGGTTCAGCTAGCCACTGGAACCAAGAGGAGAATCCATGATATCATCAGAAGTTGTTCCATAAGCCTTAATGGTGTGAATACCAACGTTGATGTAAATATCATACCATTGGGGTCTTATGATATTCTAATTGGAATGGATTGGTTGAACAAGCATCATGATGTCCTAGACTATCATAGAAAGACATTTACATGTATTGATGGAGATGGAAAATAGAGCACTGTGAAAGGAGTTCCAAGACCCATCTCTATAAGGGATATTTTATCCTTACATCCAAAGAGATGTTTCAGAAAAGGGTGTCAGTTGTATGCAACCCGTGTCGAGGAGACAAAAGAGACAAAGGGGCCAAGCCTTGAATATTTCTCAATACTACAAGAATTATCAGGGTTTCCACCAAAAATAGAGATAGATTTCTCTATTGATCTAGTGCCAGGAGCTACCCCGGTATCAAAAACACCTTACAAAATGAGCACACTAGAGTTAAAATAATTACAAATGAAGTTAGAGGAATTGTTGAAGAAAGGGTGCATACTTCCAAGTGTTTCACCTTGGGGAGCACCAGTACTCGTTGTCAAAAAGAAATATGGAACCTTGAGGCTGTGTATTGACTTTCGACAACTGAATAAGTCTACCATAAAGAACAAGTATCCTCTACCCAGAATTGATGACCTCTTTGATCAGCTAAGAGGGGAAAATATATTTTCGAAGATAGACTTGAGATCAAGTGTTACACATTATTTTTTTCACCCTCGTGATCAACTGAAAATATGTGCATAACTCACTTCCATTTTCCCTGAAGATACTAAATGAGACTTTCTCCATGAGAAAAGTGGATCATATTTCCTTCCTTAAAAACCATATCAAAGAAGATCGTCACACCTTGCTAAATTCTTGGGGTGCGATGATGCTTGATCATTGCATGCTACACCAAACATGGATTGCGGCGTCACCGCAGTCTGCTTGTGCATAGGGTGCGACGATGCTCAAACAAGAGGAAAACATGAAATTCACAAAATTTCTAGAAGGGAATCTTCTAGAAGGTGAGGTGGCCTCCGATCGGTTTGGATATTACTTGCTTCTCTAATTTAGTGGGATCATCCTAATATCCTCATCCATCCCTCTTTCACCCTATATAAAGAGGGATCTCTCATGGGAAAGGTTAGGATTGCTTATGCATGAAGAACTCTGTAGAAGATTACACTTGTGATAACTTTTCTTTAGCTTTCCAAGTCATGTTGTGAATCCTCTTCATCAAAAGCATTGGAGAAAAGGTGTGTGTGTTGAAGAAAAGGGCCATTGGAAGGGACCTTGCAACATCACAACATGGGTTGTATTCTCTACTTTCACTCAATATAATGCAGTGATACATTTCTTCCCTATAAAGGTGTCTCTACTTTTATTGTATAACTCCTTGATCTTATACATAGACTTCATTGAAATATATATATCGTTGTTCTCTCTCTTTGTTGGTTTGTGATTTTTAATAGGTTCGTGATCCCACAAATCCAAATATGGAGCAGCAAGGACAACACTAGTGAGGATCAACTGTCGTTTAAATGGTATGTCATTTGTACCTCTCTGAACTAGTTTATATTACAATGAAATCTAAGGAGAAGCTTGTATTCTGCTTTGTTTTGTTCTAGATTCTTGTTGAAGTTAGAGAGATTAGTTTGTGTCTACACTTACCAATTTGTCCGATAACATCAGGATACCATCAGGTAATAATAAAAGAAGAAGATATCAATAAGACAACTTTTAGAACCAGGTATGGGCATTATGAATTTGTAGTGGTTCCATTTGGATTGTCCAATGCACCGGTTGTCTTTATGTGCTTAATGAATGGCATATTCATAAATTACTTGGATAAGTTTGTCATAGTAATCCTGGATGACATACTTGTCTATTGTAAGTCTGAAGAGGAGCATGGACATCACCTAAGACTGGTATTGCAAGTGTTGAGAGAACATCAGTTGTATGCCAAGCCGAGTAAGTGTTCTTTTTTATCAAGAACAAATTCATTACTTGGGGCACATTATTTCAGAACAAGGTATAGTAGTGGATCCAAAGAAGATTGAAGCCATTAGAGGATGGCCAATGCCCATGAATGTTTTAGAAGTCATATCTTTTATGGGGTTAGTCGGTTACTACAAAAGGTTTATAACAGGGTTCTCTAAAATCGCTCATCCCATCACTTCTTCGCAAAAGAAGGGAATTAAATTTGAATGGACAATTGAATGTCAAGAGAACTTTAATTTGTTGAATAAGTTACTCACTAGTGCGCCTGTACTAAAAATTGCCGACTTAAATGAGAGTTTTGTGGTATGTATAGATGTGTGCAAGGAAGGACTTGGTGGAGTCCTCACTCAAAATGGACATGTCATTTGTTATGAGTCCAGAAAGCTTAAATATCATGAGAGGAACTATGCCACGCATGACTTGGATATTATTGCCATTGTTCATGCATTGAATATGTGGAGGCATTATCTCGTAGGAAAGAGATTTGAATTAAAAACAGACCACAATGGTCTGAAGTATCTTTTTGTACCACCAACTTTGAATGCTAGGAAAACAATATGTCTAGAATTTTTAAGTGAATACGAATTTGATATCAAGCATATCAAGGGAAAAGAAAAAAAAATTGTCGACAATTGTCAGTATGCATCAGTCAGAATTGAAGAGCATAATTTTAGATGTTGTTGTTACAGATCAACATTACCTACAGGTAAAGGAAAGCTTACAACAAGGAGATGTACAATAGAAAATGAAAGAGTATGAGATGAAGGAAGATGGATTACTTATACATACAAATAGAATTTATGTTCCTAGTTCCGGAGAACTTAGGAATTTGGTATTAAAGGAAATGCATAATGTTCCATATGCTGGACATCCCAGTTACTAGAAAACAATTACACTAGTAAGAAGCCAATTTTTTTGGTCGGGGATGAAAAAGGATGTTGTTTATTACATCGCCAGATGCATGGAATTTCAGAGAGTAAAGAATGAGCATAGACACCCAATAGGTTCGCTACAGCCATTACCAATTCCATAGAAGAAATGGGAAGTGATAACCATTGATTTTATAACAAAGTTTCCAAGGACAACAAGGCAACATGATTCCATCATGGTAGTGGTTGATAAATTCACCAAGGCTACTCATTTTGTTCCTGTGAAAATAACTCACACAACAGCTAATATTCTAAAAATTTATATGAGGTAAATTGCTAGGTTGCATGGGATACCTAGGACAATTGTCTCAGACAGAGACACTAAGTTTAATTCAAATTTATGGAAGGGATTATTTAAAGGATTTGTTACAAATATGAACTTTATCACAACATACCATCTGCAGTCAGATGGGTGGATAGAGAAGGTCAACCAAGTAATTGAAGACATGTTGAGAATGTACGTGATGGATAAGCCATCTAAGTGGGAATATTACTTGCACTTGGTTGAGTTTGCCTATAATAATGGGTATCAAGATTCATTGAATATGATCCCATTTTAAGCCTTGTATGGTATAAAATGTTGTACTCTAGTAAGATGGGAAAACCCAACAAATAGAGTGGTACTTGGGCCAAAGTTTTTCAAGGAGATGGAAGACCAGATGGTTAATATTAAGCATAATTTAAAGGTATCTCAATATAGACATAAGGTTTATGCCGACAAGAATAGGAAATCAAGAGAATTTAAAGAAGGGGATCATGTGCTTTTGAAAGTAAATCCCAAGAAGAGCTCTTTGAATTTGGGTAGTTGTACAAAGCTGGCAGCTAGATTTTGTGGTCCATTTGAGATATTGGACAAAATAGGGCCAGTTGCATACATGCTTGCATTGCTTATTTCCATGAATGTGCATAATGTATTTCATGTCTCTTTGCTAAAGAAATGTGTACATTATCCTAACCATGTTATTGATTGGCATATGATTTAGGTGGAGATAGAGGGATACTTTCAGGTCCAGCCAGTGCGAATATTGGAGAGAAAAGTCAAAATGCTCTGGAATCGAGTTATAGAGCTGGTAAAAGTTCAGTGGAACTGCTATGGTCCTGAAGATGCTACCTGAGACCATGAAGATGTCGTGCGGGAAGAGTACCCACATCTTTTTGAATAAATTTTGGAATTTTGATTCATGTTTTGTATATGCACTAAGGACAGTGCCAAAATAAGGGGGAGTGGATGTGACACCACGAGTTTTGAGCCCCCCATATTAAATAATGTATTGTTACATTGCTGAGAGGACAGAGTGACCAAACAATTATCAAAAGGCCAGTGTGCCTAAGAAATGTAATGTGTGATCATTATTAATAATAAATACATCAATGGATGCTAGATGGACAAGGAATATATTTATAGGGGGCTATGATTCCACAAGAGAGGGGGGGCTTGAGGGGCTATGTATTTAATTCATTTTTTAACTACCCATTTTTTTTAATGGGGGGGAATCAATTACGTGAGCTCTTGGGGGAAGGCCAAGAGGTTCTTGATCCTAATGAATTAGAAAATCCCATCCATGGTCTGTGGAAAGGGTTCCCCTCGTTAGAAAATTATCCCATTCGTTTTGTTCATTCCTCACTCTCATACCCGTCCTGATTCGAGTGTTGTTGTTGGTTGCCTCATGCATTCATTCACCTGATTTATTCATTATTCATCCTCTCTCATGGAGTATGAACTCCATTCATTCCTTCACCCACTCATTGGGTGGTGCAGGCTGGGTAGAAGAGAGTTGGGTACTTGGATTTCTATGAGTGTTGGAGAAGCCTGTGAGAGTTTGAGTGCTAACTAGTTTGAGAAGCTGAGTAACACTCTGGAACCATTCTTGTGGATTCATATCCCTGGCTCGAGGGTGACATTTCTGTTGAGACTTGGAACAACAATGTCTACAGTTGGGTGGAACATCCTTGGTCTTCAGCCAATCGATGGTTCTCTTCTATAAAAGATAAGTGCTCTCTGCTATGGTTTCCTTTGCTTGTGTATTTATTTATGATGTGTATTAAATTATTATATATGAGATTTGTACTTATAATATGCATGCTTGCTAGTTAATTTTTTGCATGGTATATTGTGCATGTATTTTATGTTGTAGTATGAATCTTTATCATTGTATGTATGTATTTCGTGCTTTATTAATTAATTGTTATCAGAAATTTAGAATCAACCAAGAGGTGTGTTCTTGGTGTGGCATGCCCAGCCTGTGGGAGGCTGGGTATGTTACAATCATTCTGGAAATGATATTCAACCTTGTTGTCACCTTCTTCTTCTTCTATATGAATTTTTCCTTGTAGCTACTGAAATACCTCCTTGAAGTCTTCATCTTTTGTGTATGCCTCTTTGTATGCATAATGAGTAAAAGGATCGATGTGCATCATAGTTCCCAAAGTTGTAATATTGGATGTGGGTGGCCTTAAAAGCATGTTTGCAAACTTGTTTTTTTTACCCTTCTTATACTTTATGACCAAATGAAACTGCTATAAGAACCCCATCCATTTGTATTGTTTGGTTTACTGTAACTTACTCTAGGCCTGCAAATACTAGAGCGACTAGTGATTTTTGTGGATGATGGTCTCCTTTCCCATCAGCTATGTTTCCACTTTTTGACAGCTTGTACCAAGGCATAGAGATCCTTGTCATAGATAAGTTATTTGAGGAACAACCCATTAATCACTTCATAATGATAGCAAACATGCCTTCCTTCTTGCATCATAACTTCTCCCATGGCATATCCACTTGCATCTGTCTCCACTTCCAAGGGATTCTACAAGTATGGTAGTGCAAGAACTAATGCTTGAATGATCTTTCTTTTCATCTCATCAAAGGAATTATGTTGATTCTCCCCCCATTGGAAACTCTTACTGCATGTTGCTATTGCGTGGAGTGGTGCAACTACTACTGAAAATGAAGATATGAACTTCCATAAGTACTATGTTGCCCCAAAAAAGCTCCTAACTTCTATGAAATTTGTAGGAACTAGCCATTTCATGATGGCCTCCATCTTGGCAGGATATATCTTGAGCTCACCTCCACCAATCACATACACTAGATATACCAAAGACTACTGAGAAAACTCACATTTCTTGAGATTGGCCAACAACTAGTGCTTCTTCAGGGTTTCTAACACCTACATAATATGTGATATGTTCTCCTCCCAAGTATCACTATAAACCAATATATCATCCAAATAGACAATAATAAATTAATCTATATAAGGTCATAAAACATCATTCATTAGTCTCATAATTGTAGATGGTGCGTTGCATAAACCAAATAGCACAACCAACCATTCATACAAACCTTACCTTGTCTTAAAGGAAGTATTCCAGGTATCTTCTTCTTTGACCCGTACTTGGTGACATCTTGATTTCAAATCAAACTTAGTGAAGTACTTGGGATGCTACAACTGGTCCAACAGATCATCAATCATGGGAAGATGGTACCAATTATTCAGTGTAATATTTTTCAATGCCATGTAATTGATACACATTCTCCAAGTCCCATCCTTCTTGGGCACAATTATGATGGGTAACACACAAGGTGATTTACTTGTTCGAATCACACCTTGCTTGAACAACTGTTATAACTTCTTATTTACTTCATTTTATTCTAGAATGGATTGTCTACAAAACCTAATATTCATCAAGGGGGATTCTAGCAATAATTGGATTTCATGCTCCACTTCCCTCTTAGGTGGTAACATTTTAGGCTCTTGGGAAAATACTATGTATTCCTACATGATTCAGGTGGATATCGGTGGCCACCCACCTATTCCAACTGACTCAAAACAATTTTCTGGAAACTTACTATTTTTAGTAGTTTTTCAGTTCCTAAAATTTTGGGGCAATTTTGAGGGCCTAAATGAGGGCCCAAAAAATGAATCTCCTTGATGATACCTTTCTAACAAGCTATTGTGTGCCCCAAATGAATATCGTATGCCAAAGTTATGCCCCTGGGAAGTTGATACACCAAACTACACAAAAGGAGGTCCACAAAACTATTGGCTTTTCATTTTCAGGGGTTAGGGTTTTGGATTTTATTTATGTTAAAAAGGCCTTGGAGCCTAATTGTAACAATCATCTTCTTGTGAATGCGATTAGTCATCACATCTCTTCTAAGAGATAAGCTGCCACCATTCTAGTGAGTCTTTCACTATGTATTTATACAGTTTTGTACATTTCGCTCATTAATAGAAATTGTGTATTACTATATCTCGGTGTTTATGTTTTAATATCTGATATACCTCTTTTATATTATTGAATCTCTTGCAATATCTCTTTATATTTCTGTGTTATATCTCCACTCTCATTTTGTGCTAAAAATAATCTGGATCAGTGGTATTCAGAGCAGACTGCTATTGATCGTTTTTCAGTGCATGTCCCTGACGAGGTCCAAGTATAGCAAGTTGGGTATCGAGCTTGTCTCTCTTGAGGAAAATCACTCTCACACACTGAAGAAACCCTTCATGGTGGAAGAAAAGAAAAATGATGGAGTAGAAGATTCTATCAATCTATTGCTTGAGCAAGCTCTCATGCGACAGAGGGATGAAATGATGGATAATTTTTCCCACATCCTTCAACACCTGCCAATAGAAACATGCACATCTTCATCAAGAGACCATTGTGGAAGAACCTCTCCTTCAAGGTACAGGTTAATTTTTATATTTACGTATTTGAATGTCAGATAGATGCAGATGCCCTAGAAAAATGGTTAAATATGTTAGAAGGTTATTTCTCTATTCACAATTTTTCCGACATGGAAAATATCACCTTCACACTCCTTAAGGATTTCCCCCATGTCAAACATTGGTGGGAAACTTACTGGGAGAAAATTTCCACAGAGGAGTATGAAATATATGGGGTCGAGCCCACTTGGGATTTGTTTGTGGATGAGGTCAAAGAACAATATTACCTTGTTGGAAACTATGAAGACTAGTACATGAGATGGACCATGCTGCATCAAGAGAGGGGCTAAGCAGTGCCAGAGTTCACCAATGTCTTCCATACATTATGCACCAAGATGGGTATCAAAGACTTCGAGTGGAATTTGGTTCTGAAATACCATGGGGCTCTACATAGATACATCCAAACTGAAATGGATTTTCTAGACATCTCATCACTCAATGTTGCTTATCGATATGTTGTTAAAATCAAGAAAAAATTTAAGCACCAGAACAAGCAGAAGTTCGGGTATGAAAATCTGCAACAACCAAAGTATGGTAAAGACATCCCTAACAACCAGCTTTCAAAAAACTATTCCAAGACACAAGAAAAGAAGGGTAATGGAAAGAAAAATAAGGACACTAGAAAATGGTGTTATTTCCACAAAATCCCCCGGCACAACACCAATAAATTTCTCTCAAAACAATCATTGGTGGTCAAGATCAAAGACAAGTCTCCAAACCTTGATTCAAAATATGACTCAAAAAATATTGGTAGAAGACATATCATCGACGTAGACCCCATATCATCCTGAAGAGGGGAAGCACCTCTTTCATTCACATATGTGGGTGAAGGGGACCCCATTGCATTTCATTTTTGATAGTGAAATCCATAAGAACCTCATCTTACCAGAGGTCGTCAAATAGTTGGGATTGTTGACAACAACACACCCGCGACCATACAACATTGGGTGGCTTTGCTAGGGACGAGATCTCCATGTCAGCCAACAGTGTTGTTTGTCATATGACATCCAACCCTTCAAGGATGAGGTATTATGTGATGTTTCCCCACAAGGTGTCTGTGATGTTATTTTGGGCCACCCGTGTATGTGGAAGCACCATGCTATTAATGAGTCTCGACCCTGTAGTGTCATTTCTACTCTGGGGGGTCATCTCTACATGATACCAGAGGTAGTTCCAACTACTATCCCACCTAAATAGTGTTGCAAGGTAGTATATCATACTACAAAATTTAGCTTCTTCACAATATGTTCAAAAGATGAACAAAAGAACATTGAAACCACTGTAGCCTCAGTTCAAGCACCTTCTATTCAACATAATCAAGTCGAAAATATTAGAAGCCAAGAGTAAGGATTCCTTCTGCAAACAGTCATCTTATGTATCTATACTAGTTAAAAAGGTCCAACCCATCTAGCCACAAGTTCATGATAGCCTTCGACAAGCTAAGCAACGCAATTTCTCCATCAAGGCAAGAAGATCATCAAGGTTTAGATTCAACAAGCACTTTCCCCTCTTCCATAGAATGGATACCATTTCTTATTAAGGAGGGAGGATTGATCCAAGTGGATATCAGTGTCCACCCACCTATTCCAACTAGATCAAAACAATTTTTTGGCAACTTACTATTTTTAGCAGTTTTTCGGTTCCTAAACTTTTAGGGCCATTTTGAGGGCCTAAGTGAAGTTTATTTGGATCGCTCACCCCAATGATAGCTTAAGTCTCTCATTAATCCCCCAAAATTAATCTCCTCAATGATACCTTTCCAATGAGCTATCGTGTGCTCCAAACATAGATCATATGCCAAAGTTACGCACCCAAGAAGTTGATACACCAAACTACCCAAAACGAGGTCCACAAAAATGTTGGCTTTTCATCTTCCAGGGTTAGGTTTTTGGATTTTATTTATGTTAAAAAGGCCTTGAGGCCTCATTGTAACAATCATATTCTTGCGAATGCGAGTATCCGTCACATCTCTTCTCAGAGATAAGATTCCACCATTCTAGCGAGTCTTTCACTGTCCATTTTTACAGTTTTGTACATTTCACTCATTAATAGAAATTGTGTATTATTGTATCTTTGTGTTTATGGTTTTGTCTATGATATACCTTTGTTTTATTATTGTATCTCTTGAAATATCTCTGTATATTTCTGTGTTATATCTCCACTCTCAATTCGTGCCGAAAATAATCTAGATCACTGAAACAACTCCAACTGATGTTTTTGCTCTTTAGTACACCCTGTTGTAGGTGAATCTCCCTTCGGAAAAGTGGATTCCCTCTTGGTCTCTAGAATCCTAAGGCCAAGAAAGAAAATTTCTTAAAATGGACACTGACTTCCTTTTAGATCTAATCAAGCTAATGAATGAAAGAGAAGGAGAAATATATGTACCTTATTAACGGCGTTTGTCCCTGCAAAGTCCAGGATGAGCTTCGATATTGAGCTCCCTGATAGGTCTTGCAAAACAAAAAAAGATACAATGGAATTCCTACTCTATTGATATTATATCAATCATATATCCATCTATTGTAGACAAACTCATATGGAACAAGCACAAGTTTGAAAGAAACAGGCCAAGCATTGATTATATTAATGAGAACAAGTAAAAATACTTACAATCCTTTGAATGAAGGTGCAACAACTTCTTCTAGTTCTCCTTGTCCAACCCCTTTTCTCAAGTAATATCCACCAATTTATTTGATGGTATCTCACTCATGAGATGATAAGTTTGATGTAATTCCCAATCTCCATTGGCAATACCTTCTTATGAGATCATAAGTTAGGTATAATTCTCAATCTTCCTTGTGCCTTTCACCATGAGAAGGCCTCCTTATATAACCTTGGAGAGGTACAACAAATTGAGATATATTTGGGATGAGTTGAGTATTCCTCTCCTTCAATTGAGGATCTTCCCTAAGATCATGCCTTGACCATCTATTCGAATCCAACTACCTTCAGGAGTTGAGGGATTCTTCCCTTGTTTGCCTCAACAAACCCAGAATTTGCTAAAAGCAGGGTAGCGCGACCCCAAAAAGGGTGCACAGGGAACTCAAAAACTCCCTCAAAGAGGCGTAGGGAGCACCAACACTCCCTGATAGTGGGTAGGGGAGCTCTCCTCTCCAAAATTCATTTTGTGTGGTTTTTCCAATGGCAAAAGGCTTGTACTTCCTATCAAGTGATTTCTCTTCTTCCAAACTAACCTTTGAGGTGTCTTAAGTGTATTTATGATGTTTTTAGAGGCACTACATATGCAAGATGAAAGTATGATGTTTTTGACACTTGCAACACTTGTAGTCAATATGTGACACTTGCAGACAAGATGCGACACTTACAACACTTGTAATGACGACACTTGCGACACTATCGAAGTGAGTAATTTTGAGGTGTAACAGATTGCCCCCCAAAGTAAGAAGTTAGAAGATGATGATGACTGAAATACTTTGTAGAATTTTTTGAGCAAGGGTATGGATGCAGAGAAACCAAAAAAAGATGCACACAACCACAAAACAAATATTATGACATGTTTCAAAACCCAAGGCAGACATACCTATGCTTGAATGATAAAGACTTTTTAGGTATGGCCACCATAAAATACACTACGGATCCATAATTATATTGAAAAAATGGTATAGCCACTGCAGATACAATGTGGATCTATAGTCCTATGACCTGAATTGATCGTAGCCAAGAAGAGTACACAGTGGATCTTCGAGATTACAAGACATAGCCACGACCAATACAAAGTGGATCTATGTAACAATATATGTGTCATAGTTCAAAAGAACTCCTTTGGAACCTGGAAAAAGTACATATAAGAGATGACTTAACCAAGGGTCTTCTTACCGATCCTGATGTAGTACGAATCGAACCATGTGAATAGATGTCCTGATGTCGAACATGGCAGAAACCACTTGATTAACATTCAATGATGTAAACCGTTAACAAGCACGAGGGAGATCACATTGATGTCAATGATTCCCAAGGTACTCTAGTACATTCCAATGAATGCAAATGAATGAGATGAAGTTGAACATCCGTGGAATCTTCCAATCAGAGGTCAATGATTTAAACCCACTGTCGGATGTGAGGAGGCCTACCATTGAGGCATGCAGGTCCTAAGGTACTAACTGGTTTCTAAGTCTAGCTCCTAGATAATGTGTTGAAGTCGACAGGAAAAGAGTCGTTGAAGGAGGGCCTTGATGTATCCCCCATCAACGACACGAAACTGACACATAGATGTAATTGGTAGATCAAATGAACATGGACTAACACAGGTATTGAAACAAGATATTTGTGATGGTTGACTCTCGAGGCAAATACTTCCCTTGAACACTGAGACACAACAATAGAAAATTGACATGGACCAAAACACGATGATGCAGTGGATATGGTGACTTTCATCAGGTGACACAAAGGAGTAAAAGAAACTCATAGGATTGGCTCAGTGAAAAGGTTCAGTGGATTTAAAATGTGTGTAAAGACAAAGTGTCATGTTCAAGGGTGACCGTAAGAGCTACTGGTAGTGTTCTAAAAAACTGTTGGGCTTGCTTCTTTCAATTTTTCACCCATCCAGATAGACGAGTACCTCTTTTTAATTTAATGAGCTCGAGGAGGGTAACACATGCTCGATATGACTCACCTTCAGTAAGTCCCTCTTCCTTTGTTTAATGAACTGGAAGAAGTAAAGGTTCGATCCCATATGGACCCTTCAATGTATGATTGTTTAACGAATCCAGAGAAGGTAAACTCAGTGATTTTTCATATTTAGAGAGTTTGAAAACAACTTAAAGACAACTCCAATGTTGTCCTTTTTCGTAATGTTAGTCTCGTGAGGCCGAAAAAGAGATAAATTATCACTCGAAAGATGCCCTTTCAAACATTTTAATGAGTGGGAAAGGAAGAAAGATCACTCAGAAATCTTTTCATGTTTAGAGAGTCTGAAAAGAGCTTAAAGAAGACTCCAAGGGGTTCCTTTTTCATATATCCATGCGAGTCCGAAAAAGTGATAAAATTCTACTCGGTTACATTCTCATGTTTTTTTTTTTTGTTTTTTTTTTTAGCATGAGAAAGAACAAAGACTAAGATCGGTATGCCCCAACTTGAAAGCTAGGGAATTGACTCCAAAATGATCATCAAAGGCTAGAGACATGCCCTCCAAGATTCAATTCATTCACCGACTTTGAGGTTGTCACCAATTTCTCTACTAGATGGAGAAAAAGGATAAGAGTGGATGAAATGAAGGTTCAAGAGAGGTGACTGTTTTATTTTTTAACGATCTTGACATAGGAAAAGAACTATTCTCAGGGCTTTGGGTTCAATCCCTAGATTTTTGTTTCATTTTTTAACGAGCTTGCTACAGATATGAAAACTGTGCTCGTGACCCTTGTTTCATTTTTTAACGAGATTTCCATAGAGAAGAAAAACTATGCTCGTAGCTTTTGTTTCATTGTTTAACGAGCTTGCTACAGAGAGAAAAAACTATGCTCATGACCTCTGTTTCATTTTTTTAACAAGCTTGCTACAAAGAAGAGAAACTATGCTCGTGGACTCTTCTTGCATGGCTTCCAAGAGAATAATGCTCTAGAAGGACACCATGTCAAGGGACAAAACTCGGTCATGGCTTCCAAGAGATCTTCACTGGATGGAAGAAAATCACTTTGGAAGGAACACATGTCGAGGGTCGCGACAGGGGTAAGGATATTAGGCTCCAATATCCCTATCGAAGAGATCACCATGTCAACTACCGGATCCAAATCATTGAAAGTTTAAGGCATGGGAGACAAGGCCACATAATTGACATGCGGCTGGGGCGATACTGTCATCATATAAGAACCATTCAGGGAGGTAATCCAGTCAATACCAATGAAGGAAAGTTGATTAATGGTCATAATTCTTCCATAGTGAGGGAAAGATATCACACGAAAAAGAGTGGACACAATAGCTTTCATGGAAAAGACATAATCCCGCCCAAGGATTAAAGCAAAATCCAAGGGGTCTTGGACTACCATGACATCAATAAAGATATTTTTCCCTCCCAAAGTTACTGGAAACTAAGGAAGGGTCCCTAAAGGTTGACTAGTTCTTCTGTTAAAAGATAACAGATTGTGTGTAACCGGTGCAAGCTGAGGACAACCCAAAGCGTGCCAAGCAATAGAGGACAAAATAATAATGAATGCACCTTCATCTATCAGCGTTTGAGGAACATCCCGACCACAAACCTGTACTGTAATATGGAAAGGAATGTGAGAGGGAGGACAAGGTCCAATTAGTGCACCCCAATAAAAAAGGATGGCCTCATTTCTTGGAGGGGGTTTCGCGGGATAAGGAGGGATGCCCCTCGGCACGGTAGATTCTGTATCAATGAGAAAAATGTGGGCAGTATCAGGTTTACTCTCTAGAGGGAGAGTAGGATCGACCACGTGGGCACTCTTCAGAGGAAGAGTGGGATTGATCGATGATGTAACCGGAGCAATCACTCTGGCACTCTTCAGATGAAGGGTGGGACTGATCGAGGAAAGGACTGGATCAATCACTTTGGCACTCATCAAAGGAGGAGTGGGATCGGCCGATCACAAAACTGGATCGACCACTTGGGTTTCATTATCCAAGGAGAGAATGGGGTCGATGGGTGGAAATGGAGTGACTGCTTTGGTCTCGCTCTCTAACGGGAGAGTGGGTTTGAATGAGGATGAAAACAGATCGACTACTTGGGTTACACTCTTTTGATTAAGAGTAGGGCTGATCGATGACGAAACTGGATCAACTACTTGGGTTGGTGGTTCAATCGAGGAGGAAACTAGACTGACCACCTGATCAACTGGACTGACCAAGGATGGAACCAGATTGACTAGTCCATCAACTAACAATGGGTTGGGGGAAATATTACGATAACCTTTTGGAAGGTGAAGTTTTTCCAAAAGAGAAGAAGCCTCATCCATGCGAGGACAAAGGTGAGAATAATGATCACCTTTGCATAACATACAAGGGAATTTGACAGTTGTCTTCTTCTTACCAACCTAAATGTCACTAGTTGACAGGGAATCACCAACATGTCTAGCATAGGCCAATGACGTGGAGGACCACATTTCTAAGACCTTGGGAATACCAGGGCAATCCCTCAGAAAGTGGTCACCCTTACAAAGACTACAAGGGAATTTGGGTTTCAAATTTTTCATTTTAATCTTGTTGACCTCATCAAAACTCCCAGTACTATTGACAGTAATTGGTTGCTTGGATCTAACATCTGATGTTGTTGGGGCCTTGGTCTTTTTCATGCTCTTCTTCTTCTTCTCTTTCTGTTTCTTCTTCTTTTGATCAACTTAGATACTTGTTTTAGAGATTTCACTAGGCGAAGAAAGAGAAATGGAAGGAGACTTAATGGGCGAAGAAGGTGAAAATTCGACGTGAGGTTGATGTGTGGGTGGTGTACTAACATCCAAAGTATTAGGTGCATTTGAAAAATTGGGAGGATTGAAGATCACCGGAGTGGGGAACAACCAAACCGGTAATCCGATGGTGAGTCCCGGAGGACTCAGTGTGGCAATGTACAGAGGACCAAAGTTTCCAAAAGAAGGAAAGGTATAAGGTTCCCCAGGAGAAGGGGTTCCTCCATTGGTACTCTTAGGATTTGATGCCATTAAAACTGACTCGACCTAAGGTCCACTAAGTAACACAACCAACACACGCTATGAATCTAAGAAGCAAACAATCAAACAAAACCTTCCCACAATGAAACCACTAGTTGGTGATGAAATGCAACGTCACAAGATCAAAATAGGAAGATGTGGGGATAAAGAAGGTGGATCAGTTACGTTGGCAACCTGCTTAATGGACTTATGCCTTGGTGCAAGCTTCCATGCAGTAATTGTGGATTTACCCTCCAAGGATCCCGAGTGAGTTTGACCAACGTCTGTTCCAGGTACAGTGAGACTTCCCTTCACCATCACCTTGTGTGATACCCTAAATGTTATGGATACTAAGGTCACCAATTCGTAGTCATCCCTTGGGCAGGTACAGTCGAAATCAACTCGAGAGGCTCCCACACATAATCGTGGGTATAACTTCAAGTGACCCCCAATATATGATCCGACCACTACAAGTAGTTGAACCACAAAGGGATAATCTCTATAACTCACCCGAATGCGACCTCGTGCGTAACCCCTGTGTGAGAGGGGGAGCCCAGAAAGCCTGTACGACAATTGGATTTTCTCTCCCTGTCGCAAGATGCTAAGCTTGGTTGATAGCTTTGGAAAGTTATCCTTTCAACCTATTCCAAATCCCTACACCTTAAACTAATGTAGGTTTGCTAACAAAGATGTAAAAAGTATGATAAATTTTAGTTAAGCATTGATTTTAGTGGTTTTTGTTTACTCAGAGGTGTATGAGAGTGAAGACTGATGATATTATGACTCAGTTCCCAAAACATGCATAAGAAATGATAAGCAATCTTTTCTTTCAATGAATGTCTAATTAAGGGAAGGAGAAGGATTTTCCTTTCACTGTCAAACAACAAGATGAAATGACCTCATGCAATAGTCCTCAATAAGGAATCTAATGCTATGAATTTTTTTTTGTATGTGACTGATAACCAGTAGATGTAAAGCTTCTTATGCTAATCAGACTTCAAGAGTTGTGAGATTTAAGCAATCTGGACGAAAACTTCACATAAACCAAAAGACACCCTTGTTGTGATCAAACAAGAAACAGAAAGCCAAAAACTCAAGAGGAAGGAGAAAGATCTTGGACAAGATGACTCAAATATCATAAATAAAAGTACAAAAGACCTTTGAAACTCCTTACAAAGTTTTCACTCACTCAGATAAACGAGAATAAAATGACAAATTGCCTCCAAATCGTGAAGGATAAATTGCAAAGTAAGGAAAAATGTCAAAAAATCCAAACAAAAGAGGATGAATCCTTAGAAAACAGGGTGTTGAAGGCCAATACCAAGATGGACTGAGAGTATGAGACCCTGAGAAAATGCAAAAGGAAAAATCTGAACCCAGAAATTGAAAAACTAGAGGGTTTTTCACTGAAAATGGGATAGCGCTCTCGTGTAAGGGGTACCAAAGTGCTGCAACACTCTGTGTAATACCAACAAGGAGTGTTGGCACTCTGCTAACAAGGGAAGGGGATTACTCTGCTACAAAATCTCAGAAAAGTTCACAAAAACTCAAAAATTCAAGAAAATTTAGTCAATCAGGGTGATCATGACGACATAAAGAGGCAATCAAACAAATCTAAGGATAAAAAAGACACTGTGGAGAATATAAAATTAGTGGGAAAAGGGCCAAAACAAGATCTGGGAATGGAAACAAAAATCAGAGCTCCTCCCCGGTGAAGTCACCAATTTTTGTTGTAGGTGAATCCCCCTACGAACAAGTGGATTCCCTCTTGGTCTCTAGACTCCTAAGGCCAAGACAGAAAAGTGCTTAATATGGACACTAACTTCCTTTTAGATCTAATCAAGCTAAAGAATGAAAGAGAAGGAGAAATATATGTACCTTATTAATGACATTTGTCCCTGCAAAGTCCAGGTTGAGATTCAATCTTGAGCTCCCTGATAGGTCCTACAAAACAAACAAAGATACAATGGACTTCCTACTCTACTGAGATTAGCTCAATCATAGATCCATCTACTATAGACAAACTCATATGGAACAAGTAGAAGTTTGAAATAAACAGGCCAAGCATTGATTATATTAATGAGAACAAGTAAAAGTACTTACAATCCTTTGAATGAAGGTGCAACAACTTCTTCCAGTTCTCCTTGTCCAACCCCTTTGCTCAAGTAATCTCCATTTATTGCTTTGATGGTATCTCACTCATGAGATCATAAGTTTGATGTAATTCCCAATCTCCATTATCAATACCTTCTTATGAGATCATAAGTTAGGTATAATTCTCAATCTTCCTTGTGCCTTTCACCATGAGAAGGCCTCCTTATATAAACTTGGAGAGGTCCAACCACTTGAGAGATATTTGGGATGAGTTAAGGATTCCTCTCCTTCAGTTGAGGATCTTCCCTAAGATCATGCCTTGACCATCTATTCGAATCCAACTACCTTCAGGAGTTGAGGGATTCTTCCCTTATTTGCCTCAACAAACCCAGAATTTTCTAAAAAAAGGGTAGTGCTCCCCCAAAAGAGTGCACAAGGCGCTCAAGCACTCCCCCAAAGAGGCTCAGGGAGCTCCAACACTCCCTAATAGTGGGTAGGGGAGCACTCCTCTCCAAAATTCATTTTTGAATGGTTTTTCCAATGGCAAAAGGCTTGTACTTCTTGTCAAGTGATTTCTCTTCTTCCAAACTAACCTTTGAGGTGTCTTAAGTGTCTATATGATGTCGTTAGAGGCATGACATATGAAATATGGCAGTATGTTTTTTTTGACACTTGAAACACTTGTAGTCAAGATGCGAAACTTGCGGACAAGATGCGACACTTACAACACTTGTAATGATGACACTTGCGACACTATCGAAGTGAGTAATTTCGAGGTGTAACACACCCTTCCAGGGATTTATTTACTTTTAATGAATCTTCACCAGACTAATTTTCTCTTAGAAAAAGTAAAACATATTTCTTGCTAGAACTAATCAATTTCTTAGCTTGATTGGAACTTACTAGTGAAAGTTTTGATTTTCCTTTGTGCACATTGATGATGAAGGATTTCCCATCCTTGATGAGGCATTATTAGTTGTATATCTACATGAAGATAACATCCATCATATACATGTCAGGGCTTCTAAACAATACTCCACATACATGTTGGCATACTTATATTGAGAGGGCGAAGGGTGAGTCAACATAAGACTATTTTTACTTTTCTTACAATCTTTATTAATTTATTACTTTATTAGTCATAAGTAGTTAATGAGCAATGTACATAAAAAAAAATTATCCACAATACATGAATATTTAACGTGGAAACCAAAATGGGAGAAAACCACAAAAAATTCTTTATAAAATCCTATAGGAACCAACCTACTGTTACAATGATTTGTAGGCACCAACCTATGGGAGACACCAATCTCCTCTCTTGAGCACCAACCTAGAAATAATTTTTGCAAGAACCAACCTATAGGAGACACCAATATCCTTTCCTGAGCACCAACTTAAAAATGATGTTTGCAAGAACCAAGCTATAGGAGACACCAATCCCCTTAGCTGAGCACCAACTCAACACTACCTATGGATATCAATTTCATTGGAAACATAAATCTACTCAAGTTGTCATCAATACTAGATCATTTATTTTCTTCAAGTCTTTATCTTCTCAAATATGTTGCATTGTCTTATGTCATTATTGTTCAAAACCTACAAATGTTCCTTTTTTCATTGCACCTCCCAGCTACCCTTGACAATTTCATTATGTTCCTTTCATTCTACAGAATCCTAGAACCTTCGAACCTTATATCTTCTCTTCCACGATCCTCACTTACTCGCTTCCATCCATACACACACTTTTCAAAATGATTCAAGCATTTTTATTTATTCATCTCATGCCCTCAATGATTTGTCCACACAAAAAGTTTCATGGGGTCAACTCCAAATCCCTTTACTTATTCCTCAAACTCTAGCTTCAAAGATCCTTTGAAACTAGCTCAGAAACCTTCCTTCTCAGATAGTCTGTTCACATATCACATTGCAGACTTCAACACTCAGCAACCGTCAGATCACATTAAGATTCAATCTCCACCATTGATTTATTTCAGTTTCTATGAAAACACACAATGCAACCTGCACACTCAACAACCATATGATATGTCCTTGATTTGAAATCAACTATTGATCTTCATTTAGCATATCAGAAACACATGTAACCACACTGAATAGCCATCATTCGATATGGATCTCCATTTAATCTCCACCAGCGATTTTTCGATCAAGTTCATCGAGACCTCCAGGTCTATCAGGTTCCTGAGCTATCTGTATACCAACCTATCGACCTCTCACTGACCCTCAGAGTCCCACTAGTCAGAACCCATCCGCTCATAAATAATTCCACTCTAACAATAACCTCTCCTATGACACATACTCTGATAGTCATCGGGTCTCCTTCTCAAATCAATTGTGGTCATTGATCTGTTATATACCCATCAAAACACGTAATGCAACCACAATGCATAGTATTCATTTGATCTAGAGTCTATATCTCAGATTAATATTAATTGTTGATCCAAGTCTTGATGGATTCGTTGTGGGTCTAAGGCACATCTCTTCTTTGTTTCAAACTTCTTCGACCTCCAAATTACACCCTCAAATTTCACCGTACTCCTTTTTCACCTATACTTAGATTCATTTCCAAGAATTTCTTTGTAGGTATAAGTCATATCGTTTCATACTTCCACGACCTCCTGAATGCACTTTTGCATTCCGTCGACTCACTTTTCACTCATAGTTAGAAAATTTTCTAAGTATTTCATTGTGAGTCTATGAGACATTATGAGTTGTCGGATCTCTCACCCTCAAGGCCATCTGATCTATGACATTTGGTGCCCTCCTGAGCCATATGATCTGTGACAAGTGGTGACCTCTTGGGTAATCCAATCAATTATTGACACTTAGTCTATTTTTGAACTCCTTTTTTGGGTCCACAGTACATTTCCGTTCTTCTCTTATACATGACCTTGTTCATCCGACCGACCCTTGACACTTAGTCAATTGTTTTATATCCTAACGTGCATCCACGGGTTCACACTCATTTATTTTCATGCTCCCTGTTATCACACAATCTGTGCTTTCCCAAATCGCAAGGGAAGTGGAAGCAATATTGGCATAATTGGGAGTGACCTATCATTGTCACCTTAATAGGAAACCCCTTTATATTTAGGAGTATATCAAAGCACCCCAAGGGAGACATCCCCAATAACCTGAGGGTTTGAGAAGGCTAAGGAAAAATATATAAGAAAGTCCCACCCCTCTCACAAGTCACTCAAGTCAGAGGTTCTTGTGTCTTATAGAGATGAAGCGAAGGGTAAATAAGGTGTACCTGGCCAAACAAGACAACAGATAGAAAGAGTGCAATTTCCAAGTACCATATGATGTTAGTGATTCATAATACCATAAACCTATGAAAAGTAAGGAAGTTGATATAAAACTACAACAAGGTAATTATTTATAACAACAATTAATATTTTGTAACAACCACATCAATTATGCCTCAATAATGCTTGAAAATGACAAGAAAATATAGCTCTAAGTTGACAAAATGATAACAACTTGTCAGAAGCAAAATTGGCAATGTCTAATTAGCTTTTAATTTCACTTTTGTAGATGAATTTGTTGTTCTAATATGGTTGTAGAAATATTTTTCAACAGTAGCAAGTTGGTTAATGGATTAGTCTAGTCTAAGGTTAGTAGAAGTTAGTAAATGTTTCAAGGAAGATAGTTTGAGAGTTGTTTTCATCAACAATCACTATAGTGAATGGACTAGTGCCTTTTAGGGTGTATGGAGTCAACAATAGCAACAAAAAATCTTATATCAAATTAGAAATGATAGTACTTAGTCAAAGGAGATGGAATGTATGGGGGAGGTGTTGGTAACCCAAGGCCTCAAGCATCCAGGTTCTAAAACAAAATTTGGCTAGAAAGTAAGGAAACTTAGGCCATAGCAATTTCTCTTTCCTTAGACAATTTATAAGTAATATATGAAATAGGAAATTAGAGTAGGGATACTAGAGTTCTATCAGTTTAGGGATCTAGTGGCTACTTCTAAACAAGGTGCACTTTGAGAAATTCAAACAAGTGGAAAACTATAGAGAAAAAGATAATAACTTATGTTTCTTTCCTAGAGTTTTAAGCAAGCAATTTCATAATATTTAACATGAACCAAGTAAAATTTACCACAATAATTCATTAACATAAACAAATTTCATATTTTCTACTTACTTCACTAAGAATAATCGAGCCAAACCCTAGTTGAAGATCCTCCACAATGAAGATTAACCAAGAGACACCAAAATTTGCCTCTCCAAGAAGTTGTGCACTAATTAGTTCAACCAATAACCCTTAAAGAGGGCCCGATTTCATACCCCACACTTGTTTGATGAGAGATGATGATAAAAATGAGATTTTTCTCTCTCTATTTATACGATATCAATGACCTTTAATTATAATTAGGTCTTAAAAAGGCCGACATGGCCAAATTACATTTAAAATTCATTTTTTACATAAATGACATTGATTAAAACCTAATTTCATCTTCAAGGGTGATGTCATTCCCTTCCAGGGTGATGTTAGGCCCCTAGGATGGAACACTAGGCCTCAAGTGCAGAAGGTTTGGCCTTCAAAGACCTTGAATGCTGCCACACATACCAACTAGCACACAACTGTCCTCATAAGTGAAAACCCTAACTTTGGATGATGTCAGGGTCATAATGATGATGTCATGTTCTCTCAAGGGTCAACGTCCATGTGGAAAGGAAAAACCCCCCTAGGTCTAGGTCTGCCAAAGGGTCCTTGGTGCACTGTCCTTATTTCTTCCTCATGCAAGCCTCTGGTTTCTCTTTCCCCCTGGTGGGGTCACAACATCCATATGTTGGGATTTCATCTCCATGGAGGTTTGAGCTAATAATTCCCCCATATGTACCTATCCAACGGGTAAAGTCTTACAGCAACAACAAGTATGCCCTCCATGGGCTCATAAGTCACATGGATCATAGCAATTTCCATCACATCTAATAATCAAATTACCCAAACATGTGCATCAAACCCACCTTTACCCAGACAAATGCTCAAATATGTTATGCAGTTTAAAAAGTCAGGTTTGGAGAAGGTCTCAGGATGTCCTATTGGGCTAATCCTCCTTAAGTTTGGGGTGTTTGCCAAGTGAGAACTAGTCTAGGTCATGTAAGTGTGAGTGAAGTATTGTGGGCGGAAATTTTGGGCCTAAGGTGCAGTGATAATAGGGAAATGAAAGTCTGTCCCGTGGGTTCCTTTGTAGAGGGCGAGCTGCACCTTATCATGGATGCCATTTTTTCCTAGCCCATTCAATGTCTTTTATTCTTAGTCTTATTTCTTTTTCTTTTGTGCTTCAAGGGAAGAGCTAAGGGACATTTTCCTGGCTTGCTGACCAGAGGTGACAACATTACCCACAAGCATTTCACGAAGATGAGAAGGTTGGCTTGTGATGAGACCCCCTTTCTCTTGGCTATGCCACCAAGAGCCACTACCCTAGTTTGGTGACCGGATATAAGGTAGTGTCATACCACTACATGCCCATGGTCCTAATAGGTTGGCTCATGATGAGACCTCTCATCCACCAACTAATACCTTAAGAGTTTATCTATCTTACGGGTTCCCTTTTCTTACTGAGAAGCCTTTTACTGCTTTCTTGGGAATCCATGGGAGACACATCTCAAAGGTTTCATTTTGGATTTTAACTCTTACCAACTATTTTTACCCTCTGGTACTTTATACCCTTCTTCCCACAAGGCAAGGTACAACCCTTCCTAGCGTGGAAAACCCGATGCCCAAACCAAGGTGGGGGAATATGAGAGGAACAATGATTAAAAGTGGTAATATGGAGGGAATGGATGATGAAATTTCATAGACCCAACCATTGATAAAATCCTAAAGGGGAATCATCTTGCTAGGGAATTATGTCACCCTCCCAGGTATGAACAAGTTAAAGAGCATATTTTCCAAGAAAATGTTATGAAATGAAGGAGAATTTAGTGAAACATACTTAAGTGCTTCAATAATCAGAGTGACACATACCATGATACCCGAACTCATTACCTCATGGAGCAAGACTTATTTCTACTTCAGGACCAAGTTGGTGGGATGTATGCTATTGCTGCTAATAAACGAGCTACATTGAAGAAAATATGGGCCCTCCAGGGCCATGCTCAAGTCAACCGACTCTTGACACTCCATTTATAGGACATATGGGCCTTGAGACATGATCTCCTTAGTTATCCATACGATAGGGGATAACACTCTCGATTCTCCACCATGCTCATTATCTTTTCTTCATTTTGACACTTAGTCAATTTTTTAGTTCTTACAGTGGGTGAGAGATCTACGACACTTACTTCATTATTCATCTATGTTCGATCGATTTTTTCTACTTATCCATTTATCAAGATCCCATTGTAGGTACTTGGGTCTGCGGGTTTGAGCTCATTTCTTCACATATTCTTGATTCTCATCTATGCTTACTATCTCTATGATGCTTTGATAGTTATTAATTTTCCAATATCTCTTGTGCTAATGTTGCAAATGAGGTGGAAACTGTGTGGACGTCTTATTCTATACTATATGGTATGGAATCGACACATGTCTTAATACATGGTACTGTACATGGCATATGCATAAATTCTTGTTATAGTACCGACGTGGACTCCCTTTGATATGGAACTCATATGACTAGACACATGGCACTAATGTTGCATTCATCTAACTAGACACTGGCATTGCTGAGGTTTCTATCATGGTGTCGACGTGGCTAAGATGGCCCACCAAGTCTCAGACCTCAATCTTTGATCTAAACATTGATCTCTGAAGATGAACGGTCATGATTTATCTTTTTCTGGGTCCACCATTATTTACAACAAAACTTAACGTTTCGCATAGTATTTCATAACTCTCCCCCATATTCAAACTATATTCTTTTACTTTTTCAATACAAACCTTTTGAACTATGTTTTCCCAACAAATGTGGGATATATCATTTTATGAAAATATTTTGTTGCACCCTCAGACTTCAACTCTAGTTCCCTTACCGGAATTATTTCTTCTAAGGCCTATAATGGGATCTTCTCGTCCATATTCCAGTTGAAAAACTTCTCCTTATGCATGTGTGGCCCAAATTTACTTGGATCGACTATTTACTATCATCTTTCCTTCAACACGAACTCAACACTTACTCTTATTCTTATGTCTGTCCATGGATTCATGTTTCTGGTTAAATCCTTGGACTTGTCATTTGCAGGGTCATTTCTTTCCTCAATTTCTTGTTTCTCCTCGATCACATCCATTTTGCATTCTTTTAAAACATTTTTCATGTCCTTTTTTGTATTTTCGCAGAGTCACTTCTTCTTCAGGGTAAGCAAAAATTACTTGCAAAATTTAACAATGCATACACAAAGGATCATCAATCTACAAATACATTTATAGTCTCCCCTTATCATTGATAACAATTAGTCTCCCCCTGACTGTGATATCAATGACATTCATTGACATCGATGACAACATAATTTCCAAAAAACACCCCTTTTTCATTGATGGAAATACTTAGCTATTTGGTACTTCCTATACGTCTCTTGTTCTACAAATATTCCCCTTTATTTGTGTTCTATGTACTCTCCCCCTTTAACATCAATGGAAAAGGGATTTTCTCCCCCTTTCACTTTACTCTTTATTCTCTACTTTGCGACCAACACCCTTCTCTCTGTCTACAACTCCCCCTAATTTGGTTCTCTTATTGTAGTGCTTCAATGAGTGGATGGCATAGGTACCACCCCTAGTTTCTATCTGAGATACTTGTAGACTTCTCTAGGTAGAGGTTTTTTAAATATATTAACAATTTTTTCCTTTGTGATAATATATTCCATATTGACAATCTATCATGTGACTTTATCTATGAAGAAATGATACTTGATTGGAATGTGTAGTCTTTGAATGCATGAAAGGATTCTTGGAGATATTTATTACACTAGTATTGTCACACAATATTGATATGGGTTGATCATATTCTATCTAAATTTACTTCAAAGTTTGTTTCATCTAGAGCACTTGTGTACAACATGTTGTTGCTGCAATGTATTCTGCTTTTGTTGTGGATTTAGAAATTTATGATTGTTTCTTGCTGAGCCAAAAAACTAGACTATTTCCCAGGAAGAAAGCTCCACCACTTGTACTTTTTCTATCATCCACAATACCTTACCAATATGCATATGTGTAAATTGTCAGAGTAAGATATTTTCCTATAGGATACCATAAATCAAAGTCCAACGTGCCTTTCAAATATATAAATATTTTTGTTACTGCGTGCACATGCGATTCCTTTGGTGTAGTTTGAAACCTTCCAACTAATCCTACTTCCTACATAATATATGGTATTGAACCTGTCACATATAGTAGGATAAATATCATTGATCTATATAGAGTTTTATTATCTCCCTTTGATTCATCCTCTTTGTTTAAATTACAACCAGTGACTATGGGTGTGTTGACAAGTTTGTAGTCTTCCATGTCAAATTTCTTCAACATATCCTTAATATGTTTGTTCTGAGAAATAAATATGCCTTTGCTGGTTTGAGAAATATGCAAACCTAGAAAGAATGACATTTCTTCAAGCATGGACATTTCAAATTCATTTTTCATATCTTCTATAAGTTTTTGACTCGTTCTATGATCAGTACTTCCAAAAATGATATCATCCACATAAACTACAATTATTAGAGTATCTATACTATCTATTTTTATGCAAAGATTGTTATTTGTTGTTCCTCTTTTGAAACCTTGTTGCAACAAGTACTTTTGAAGCCTTGAATACCATGATCTAAGAGCTTGCTTTAATCCATAAAGTGTTTTTTTCAATCTACAAATGTAACCTTCATTTTCTGACAATAAGAATATTTCAAGTTGTTTGATGTGTACTTCTTCCTCTAAATATCCATTTAGGAATGCTGACTTGACATCCATGTGATACACCTTAAAATTCTTGAAGCTTGCAAATGCCAAAAACATTCTAATTGTTTATTTTCTTGCAACAAGATAAAAGGTTTCTTCGAAGTCGATACCTTCTACTTGAGCATACCCTTTTTAGACCAATATTGCTTTATTTCTTACTACTTTTCGTCTTCATTTAAGTTATTTATGAATACACATTTTGTGTCAATCACATTTTTATCTTTGGGTCTTGGGACAAGTTCCCATATTTGATTTTTCTCAATCTGGTTTAAATCTTATTCTATAGAATTCACCCAATGTTGATAATTACTAGATTATGTGAAACATTTAGGCTCTATTTTGGATAGTAAAGAGTGATTTACCTGTTCAAAATTGCTTGTCAATTTTCTCCTAGTTTGAGTTTGAGCATTTTTGTCTCCAAGAATAAAGTTTTTTGGATGATTGTTTTGCTCAAACCTTGATGGAATTTATGTATCTTGACATTCTATTTCTTCTTCTTCTTCTTCATTTTCTTTTTCTACTTCTTAATATTCTTCTTATTATTATTTGTTGTATTCTATTTCTTCTACTTCTAGCTGGATCTTGTGCTACATTTCTACATCTATTCTGACATTAATGCTTTCAACAATATTTTATAGTCTTTTTTTGTAACATCTATAGGCTTTGCTTCTTGAGGAATAACCAAGAAAAATTCCTTCATCTGTTCTTGAGTCAAAATTTCCTAGATCATCATCATCTTGTTTGATGTAACACTGTCTTTCAAATATTTTAAAGATGTTGTTCAACCTTTCCGAAGTTCACAGGGTGTCTTGCCACTATTGACTCTAATTTGTCCTCTATTTAGAATGTAAATCGTAGTATAAATTGCTTCTCTCCAAAAATTGTTGGATAATCCTGCTTCATTTAGCACTGTTCTGGGAATTTCTTGTACATGTATGCTTTTCTTTTCAACTACTTCATTTATTGAGGAGTTCTTGCAGCTGCATATTGTCTTTTTATTCCATGATTTTCACAGAATTCTTCAAATTCATTAGATGTGAACTCACTTCCATTATTTGACCTTAAGCATTTGATTTTTAGATCTACCTCATTCTTAATTAAAGCTTTGAATGCTTTAAACTTTTCAAATGCCTCAGATTTATTTTTGAGAAAGGAAACCCAAGTCATTCTTGTATAATCATCAATGAAAAACATAAAACAACTTTCTCCTTGTAGGAATTTTGTTCCTGTTGGTCCACAAAGATTAATATGCACAAGTTCCAATGGCTTGGATGTTGCATATTCCTTTTTCTTGAAGTTCACCCTTGAATTTTTTCCATGATGGAAGTGCTTGCAAACAATGCTCGATGTTTTTGTGATATTTGGCATATCTCTTACTGTTTGCTTGGTATTTATTTTTACCAAGTTTTTCAAATTCATATGACCCATTCTTTTATGCCACAACCAACTTTAATCTATATTCTCCATGAAGCATTTATCTCCATTAATTTCATCAAGAATGTATACATTGTTTGGGGTCTTGATTTCTTTTGCAACCAACTTTCTTGAATTTTTTTTTCTGATCTCACATTCTTGAGAGTCAAAGGTAGGAGTGTTTCCTTGGTCACACATCTGTCTTACAATGAGAAGATTATGTTTCAAGTTTTCAACACACATAATTTTTTCAAATTTAGCTCCTCCATTGTCAAGACTGAGAGTGCCTTTTCCAACTATCTTTGGCCTGCCATTGTCTCCAAAGGTAACACTACCTTCATTATTCTTCAAGGTGATAAAATTTGTTCCATCTCTTGTCATGTGACTAGAGCATCCATTGTCAATGACCCACTTATCCTTATTATTTTGTGCGCGAAGTGCAGCTTGGACGAACATGTATTTTTCCTTATTTTGTTCCTTTTGTTCTCGATTTCTTTCCATGATCGTCAAGGCTTCCTCTTTCTCATCCTTTATGAAATTACTTCTGCAAAAAAATTATGTATGCCTAAAATTATTGCAGTTATAACAATAGTTCATTAAGGGGGAAAATGAATTATAATTTCTCCTTGATAACCCATGGGTATCTCTATTGTTGTTACTCATATAAATGTCTCTTACATTTTCTCTACAATATATTGCTTTATGACCAAAACCACTACAATATTAACAATAGCCAAAGAATGAATGTTGGTACCTAATTGTGTGATTCCATCTTAATGGGAGAGTCTTCTTGATTATGTCCTTGTGAGGAAGATTTGTCTTCCATGGAACATATTGTTCTTCCTTCCTGTTGTCTTCATATTTTTTAAGTACATGAAAAAAAACTCTTGGTCCTTTCTTCCCTTGACTGTTTTGAAGTGGTTGAGGGTTATTCATTAGTAGCTTCCTTATATTTGTTGTAACCAAGACTAGTCTTTTCAAATGGTGATATTTGACATTTTAGAATTTCATTCAAGGTTGTAGAGATATTTATTTCTTGTCTGTATGTGATCTTTCCAACTCCTTTCTTAGACAAAATATTTATGATTCTAAATTGTTGTAGATATCTTCCTTTTCTTTTAGTTGGGCTCTTAAGACTTCTTCAATTCTCTTTTCCTCTTCTACCTGGGTATTTAGGATAATTATTTCCTTCTCATTTTCTTCAAGATCATGTTCCACCTCTTTATATTTTTGCAGTTCTTTTTTCTGTTTTCTATTCTTTTCTTTGAGTTTGTCTATTTATTCTAAGGAAATAATGAGTTCTGCTGCAAGATCTACTTTTGCATCACTTTCATGATTATCTTATTCTGTATAATATGTGTCTCTATTTTCTATACCCATCAAGATAATATATTCTGTTTCAATTTCATTATCATATGAAGAGTTGTTGTCCTCATTGGTATATAGATTATTATTTTTTTGTATAACTTCCTCCTCTTTTCAGTCTTATCGTTATTGTACGTTTTGTAACTAGAATATTCTTTTACATTGCTATTTTCATTTTTTGCATAAGGAAATTTATTAGCAAAGTGTCCTACTCCTCCACAATTAAAGAGTATGAAGGGAATCTTACCTTTGTATTTTCTTGATCCTCTCTCGAGCTTTCTAACAAAGTTGTCTTCTTCTTCATCTGATTCATTGTATGAGTTGTCACTTGTTTTGTATTCTTTTGTCTTTCTCTTATTTGATGCCTTGAAATTTTCTTCCTTCCTTGATGAATTTTCTTGTTTATCCTTCTCTATCCTCATCTCATATGTAGTGAGAATTCCATGTAATTCATTGTTTGACATGGTGTTATGGTGTTGGAATTGATGTCAAAAAAAGACAATATGATCAATGTTGGACATGGTATTATGGTGTTGGCATTTATGTCAAGAATATCAATATGGTATTGGCATTATATGTCTTTGAGATCCTAAATCTCAGGAGAGATAATGTAGTAGGTTGCGCAGAATACATAGCGCGAGGTGCAGAGGAATCTAGTATAAACCTAAAGCTTAGGAGAGGTAGCATATTATTTTGCATGAGATCATAACATGCAACATTAATACCTTTGGAAAGGTCGAAGGAAAGCTCAGGAAAAGTAGTACCTTAAGGAAGTTCTATTGGGATCGAATTTCTAACAGATAAAATGGAGAACACCCTAAAAAATGTGAGGAAACTTTGTTACAATCGAGAGATATGAAAACCATTGATTTTTGACCAAAGGAACAAATCAACGATCTTGGTTCAATTGGAATCCAAGTATAAAGATAAATGGGTTAGGAGGAATCATGTTCATTGTTTAAGTTCTCGGGACAATCCTGGACCATTAGATCATGCAAAAGCCAGAGCCTACACAGAGGAATCCCTCGTAAAGGATCAAGTTACATGAGCCATTCATTCTTAGTTCAGGACAATCCAGGATCGTTAGATTAAGGTGAAGTTAAAGGTTGGGAAGGATTAAATCTCAATCGTTAGATCTGAAGCAGTAGCAATATGGACCATTGGATCAAGTAGCAGACAAAATAAATTTGGAACTTCACCACTTATCCACGCGTGCGAACATTGGATACAAGGCAGGATAAAGAAGTCATGAAATATTGCCAGTCATTAGATCAAGGAGGGAATTTGGGTGAATTCTCAACCATCTGATCGAGTTTAGTAGAAGAACAAGGTAAGCCAAAAATATCCTGGAGTCCTGGAGTAAACGAATTCATGCAGACCATCGATCTAAGATCCCTACAGGTGAGATCTCAACCATTGGATCAAGTAATCAACTCTGACACTAACCACTCAGGCGAAAAGAATTCTAAATCATGTAGGAATACCCGAAGGCAGAAATCTTGAAGTAACGAAATCTCATCGACCATCGTATCAGAGGAAGAGATGGAAAGTCATGTTAGCCATCGATGACAAAGTGGAAGGATAGGATAAGCGGGGCCAAAGGAACAAAATCTTGAAGCAAATAATGATCGATCAATAGCAAGGTAAATCAACAGTTTTTGGGTTATTCAGATAGAGAAAGAGCGCATTAGATAAAGACAAAGTAGGTTTGAAGGAGGACTAGACCAATGGTGGAGACTAACTCGGGTTGATCATGATTGATCAATTTGGAAGTAACATGTGATGACTATTGATTTATGTTCGGAGGAAGGTATTCAAAGTCTAGTGGAGAAGAGTTGTTTTAACACTCTGAAATTGGAGTATCGAAACAAAATATTCCTCATCGATACCCTTTATTTGATGTATAGAAAGGTCATACCACATGGAGACTATTAATTGGTGTTCGAAGGAAAGTGTTCAAATTCTAGTGGAGAAGAGTTGTTATAACACTCTGAAATCATAGTATCGAAAACAAATATTCCATTCAATACCATCCATTCAAAGAGTTGAAGAATGTGGAAGTGGCATCCCTCCGAAGACAAATAATCAAATAATATTCCTTTTGAGCTAGGATGAGACACGTAGTAAGAAAAATATGACATGTGGACCAATCAACATATGACAAGTGTCAATGTATATTTGGTACATTTGGTATATGAAAGTCATGAATCAAGGTGACACATGGTAGCCACTTAGCGAGTGCCACATCAACAGTGACATCTGCAAGCCACGTCACTTCAGGATTACTAACTTTGGGGATATATAAGATTCTTTTATCAACTAATCACTGAAGGCCGGAATCGCAAAGTAACTCTAAACATTGATCTACTTTGGGAGCATTCTCAACTGTTGATCAAGCATAGTGGAAGAATAGAGTAAGCATGAAGAGTTAACTGATAGCAAGAGGTCATCGCAGCTTTATGACTTATTTGGTAGGTAAACCTTGGGAGGAATTGAACTACTTTAGATTTCTAGTAACCTGAAGTCCCGAAGTAATGAATCACCAAAGTCTCGGAGTGAACAAGAACTGTTCATCTCAACTGAAAATTAAGTCATGACCATCGATTTTTTTTATCCTCTAGATAAGTAAGATTTCCCATTCAACAAGATATTAACTCCACACTGTTATATCAATATCAAAAGTGAAAAAAATGATGAATGAGATTGAACTTCCATGATAAATCCTCATACGTATTCGCTCTTGGTCACAGGTCAAAGTCATATGGACATTATGAATTTGTGTTGGGTTAAGTGCTAACTGGGATAACTCATGGTTATAGTATGTGGTCACTTGGTGATCCAAAAAGGATCCAGAGAAGGCTAAGAACAACTTATAACTCGCAGAGGAAACTCAGGACGCTTATAATGGCCTCAATAGATAGAGAAAGGGAAAATTCAAAATTCTCAAAACTCAGTGAATTTTTTTTTATCGTGAAGATCATGTCATAAGATTTCTAATGACACAAACGACTCATCAAATAGAGTTACGAATCGAAAGATATTCACGGTCAAAGTTTGGTCAACCTAGCCCAGTCAACAGGGGGATGAGTCATCATCCGTACTGTTGACTTAAACATCCATACATCACATGTGGCAGGAGCAAGAGGTGACACATGTCATGTTGATGTCATCATGTTAATGTGGTAGCACCAGAGGCTGCCACACGTCACCCATATTTGGCACTTCTGGACCAATAGGATTTTTCCACGTGGCAGTACGTACAATTTGTATAGTTACGTGGCATGGAGATTCGTATGATGACATGTGTTATAAACCTAAATTGCACCATACATGCATACCTGGCATCGGGCCCTCTTACTTGCTATTTTTTCCAAGCCATCACTAAGCAACTCTTCTAAAAAACACTATTTTTGAAGATGTACGCACCCTACACCAGAGTTTAGGAGGTGCCATCTACAGAAATAAAAATTGTCTCTCCGAGGTAGGAATACCCATGCTCGAGATGAAATAAATCATGGCTTCCAATCAAATACACTGCAGATCCATGTCATATAACTATATAAAGTGTAGCCGGGAGCAATAAACAGTGAATCTACATCTCAAAATCAAAGATTTACAAGTAAATTATCCATCTTCAAGAAGACAATGACGCCCGATAGATGGAGATGAGGCCTTCAGATCTCAAGAAACAACTTCAATATCTTCAAAACTCGAGTAGGAGTGTAATGTGAGTGTGCAACTTCATTACCTAGAGGTCTTCAATGGCTCGTTAGGAAAAGACAAGAGGATCTCGATGATCAGGAAGAGAACTTCATTGATTTCGAACAAGGGCTTGATTGGACTTTTGGGATGGTCATGCATGAGGTCAAGAGACAAACTACATAAAGGTCGACTCAAGTTGGGTAAAAATTCCCTTGGACAATAGAACGAAAGATGTTCATGTTATAACCCTATGTTTCATAGGAATCACCTGGTGATTAGAATCTCTTCCTCTAGTTGTATTTTTGTTGTAAACAATATTTTATTCTGCAAATGATTTACAAAAGAAAAGAAAAGAAGAGAAAAGAAAAAGAAAAGGAAAAGAAAAACAATAGAAAAGAATAAAAAATACAAAAAATCAAAAGAGGGTATAAAAATAGAAAAGAAAAAATGATAAAACCCCATGGAATAAATTTGGCTTGATTCATACTGTCTAATCATGATCAAGCTCTTTCAATTTATGCAGATAGGATAGTGAATAAATTTGGCTAAACAGTCTAATATTAGGCAAATTAGATAGGTCAGTGGATAAGTTTGATCAAACAGGTCTAAGCTTGGTCAAATGTCTTAGGGTAGAGTAATTATTGATCCAACAATTTAAACTGGGTCAATTTTCTAGGTAACTAGATTAGGATATAGGATTAACGTGTTTTATTTCAATAAAGTTGATGAAAGGTTGATTAAATGCCTTTGATTTGAGTTAAAATGATGTATTTTTGACCCCTTGGTGACAAAATGAAGGAAAGGGAGAAACAAAAACCAATAAAATGTTTTTATCCTAAGTTCAGAAGTGATATGACAACTTTGGCACTTTCTGTTAAAAGGCACACTAATCTGAGCGCTTGATCAAAGAGCGCTCAGATCTATGGTCAACAATGAATATTAGACCTCCTTGACCTTTCTGACTTTAACAGTGGGTGGGGGGTCTGAGTTGGTGGTTTTACAAGCATGGCCCCCTCATAACGTGTCAACTTCACATTACATTAGACCCCCCTCGCTCATTTCCGCTTACCGCCTACCCCCCCTCCGAGTAAACCACCAAACCACTCATCCATAACACCTCCGCACTCCACTACCCCGCCTACACGTCTCACTCCACTCACCTCTCGCACGTCACATCCCATCCACCCATTGGCCATTCACTTTTCTCCATGTCACCTCCATCCACCCGTTGGCCAATCAGTGACATCGACCATGACTGTTACCCATCCAACTCACCATATTCTCCACAACAGACACCTCGTTCAACCATTTAACCTCATTTTTCCACCATTCCTGCACTATTCATCGATCTAGACGCAGTCGACGCCACCATTTACCATTCTCAAAGACAAATTCCATCAAGCTCATAGTCAACAACCAACCTTAAAACCTGGTAAACACAATCAATATATTTTTCTATTGCAGATATCGATCTGATGATGGCGCCCAAATCTAAATCCGTAGAGACATAAGAAAATCCTTTCCTTCCCCCACTCGTCAACCTGGATCGCATACCCTTGGTCAATAAATACTATCTGATTGCAAAGCCAAAGTGTGAATTCAACTTATTCGAATTACATTTCTGGCTCAAACACATTTTCCTAGATCATAGTGACGAGATTGGACTCTAGGAGTCCAATCTTCCACTGTAACTTTTTCCCCAGACATACCATTTCCCTAAATTTTCCCTAAAATGCCAAGCTCACTACCTTCCCATCCAAAGGGCCATTGTCTCTTCATTTGGAAAAAAAAAATTCACCATGATCTGAAAATAGAAGGATGACTTGTTATGCTATGCAAGCACCCCTACTTCAATAAAATAAACTTTACAGGACCTTGCTTCATGTGTTTAAATATGCAATATAAACTTATGTGTTAAGTTCATGCTTCTTCCTTTAAATGTTTATGTATGAGGAAATGTTCTTTTATATGGTTAAATATGTACTTGAAACAAATACTTAGCAACACAATTTGCAGCAAATAAACCATCAAACTCACAACAAGAACAAGTTGATAAAGGAGTTCACCCCCCTCCGGGCTACATCTCCTTGAGCCTCCATAATGGACTTGGCTCTCTGGGATTAATTAGTCAAAATTTATTTTACAAGCTTCTTCTCAACTCCAATGGAAAAATATACTGTACCATTGAGATCAGAACACATAAAAACCCCAAAATTGACTAATAGAACTCTGAAAACGGATCATGGCTCATCCGGGCATGACCTCTTCTACATGTGGCCATAAGCTTCCCTGAGCTTCTCTTTGGAAAAAACAACTGTAAAAGTCCTCAAAAGCCTCTGAAACCTATTCCAATGTGTTCAAAGCATATCAATTAGCCAAAAATGATTATTCATTCACAAAAAACAAACATAAGCTCACCAAACCATGTCCTCCATCAAATAGGGCTTCAAGCTCCCTAGAGCTTCCTGGAACTTCAATGGTGAAAAAATCGTAGAAGAAGTCTTCAAATGGCCTTGAATACAACACCAATGGATCCAACATGTCCAAAAACCCCTGGCTGGGCTTTTACGGCACCTCAATCGTCCAAACGATGAAGAAGTTAGGCCTCCTCCATTTTCCTCCTTCAAGCTTTGCTGGAACTGGCTCTACAAAACGCACCTCTGTGTGCATGAACTTGGAACACGCTCCAAAATGCGCGTTTAAACCCAACACCGAGCAGTTCTGAATAACCGTGCAAACTTTAGGACGGTTAGGGCACCTCCAGCCCCCAACCGCCTAGCTCTCGGGCATATGGTCTATACGACCTCGGGCTATAATAAAAAAAGGCCAAACGGTTTTAAAACCGTGCCAACTGTTGAAACCGCGCACATAAAATACATGGTTGCATGTATATCCATTTAAAATCGTGGGTTCTTTTAAACACCTCCACACACTCCATTAAATAAGGCATGGTCACATTAACACATACAAAACCGTGTGCTTAACCCACACCTTTAAAACGCGCACAAACAATCACATATAATATAACCGTGCGTTTGTATATGAAATACTCCCACGCGCCAAACTGTCAGATGACAGGGTCACATTTCAACACATATAACCGTGGGTCAGGGTGAGCCCCGGCCCGACCCCCCGCCGCTCATTCCAATACACAAGTTTAAATACATGTTTGGTCACATAGTTAATAAGAACCATGGCGCGGCGCGTTGGTAGAATGGACTTTGTTAAAGCTTTGGATGGTGGGTAGAGGTCCGGGGGTCGAACCCCACGGATCCACAAAATTTTTATTAAACCAAACAATGAACCAATAGCCATTAAATGGGTGCCATGTGGCAGCCCTTGATTGGGCCACGTGGCACCTTCCCATTGCACAAAATCATGACATGTGTCGCCATATAACTCGTCCAAGGTCAACCAATCAAAGATTTCCACGTCACCTGCCATGTCAACTACCATGTGTGAGTTGTACATCATGCCACATCATCACCATATGGTCCATTCACATGCTGCGTCATCCTGCCACGTCAGTCGACACGTAGGATGCTGACGTCATCCTGTGCCACGTGTCACCCATCCAGTGGTGACACATGTCACCTTCGAATTGGTCAGTCGTATGCCCAAAAAGTCCAAACTACATGACACGTGTCATGCCATGGAGCCTCCACATGTCCTGTACAGACATGCCACGTATGTTGTATGGCCTTCCACGTGTATTGTACGGACTATACGGACAGGTACAGTCAGCATCAAATTTTTGCCTGTTTGGCTCGGCGAACAGATCACGATAACTTCTCCATACAGACTCCGTTTGAGAAAGTAAATATACCACTGGAATCAGGAAGACGAGACGGACGCAATGGCATAGGTTTCATCACATTCTGAGCACTTTTAAAATTGAGCAAATTTTTGCCCCCTGGTCTAGATTTTGATCACACCATCACCCCTGAAACGATAAATCAAATACTTCAGATACCTAGAAATGATTCTGCCTCCCCTTCTCCATTGAAATTTTGACCAAGCTCTACCAGAAACTGTCTTTCCCATAGAGATCTCAATATTTGAACTCTTCCTACTTGAAAACGCTCAATTACCCAAGAAGAATGCCCCATATCATTATTCCATCTTCTCAGTCAAAGGAAACCAGATCATCTCATCCCTATGTTGCCTACTAGGATACTATTATGATAAATGGGTAGATGAACCCATTTTGGGTTTTCTATCCATTTTGTCCACTGAGGAAAAATATACTACATAGTTTGACTATAGCCAGTTCCTGGCTAACAACATCCATGAACAACTCTTCAAGTTTTCCACAGAATGTATGTTCATGTTTTCTTCAATATTGGTATACCTTTTCCTCTTCTTCCAAGTAGACAAATTCTCCTTCTCCCTCCATAAGTTGGATCATGATGGTAATCCTCAACCTGTGACCTCTTGGACATCAATGGTGAGGAAGAACTCATCTGATTCAACTTCAAGTAGTTCATTGACCAATTCTACCATCCAGTGGTATGCATGTTGAGTGGAAGAACAAAACCAAGAATAAATGAGGAAGTTCAGAGAACTATGCATTTGTTAGATCTGGCCAAACCAGGAGACTAGTACCTTTACCAATACCATACATAAATCAAGGTCCATGAGTGTGAATTACCTCCCTAAAAGATACTGAAATACTTGCCTATCAGAATATTCTCCTTGGAATACATCAGACAGATGATCAATTCTGATGATATTCATTTTGTGGCATTCAAGAAGAAGCAATAACTCAGGATCAAAGGCCAGATAGGTTATTTCATTTGCAATAGTAGAGCTGCAGGAGAAGAAGCCAATAACCTGTTAAAGGAAATGAAGTTCAGCCTGAGTTTCCCATGGCACTATGACCCCTATGGAATTATTGTAGAAATTAGGCTCAAAAACAAGATTTCTCCCTATGCTCATGTGCCCAAACCTGATATTGAAAGATTCATGAATTTGACAGAGTGGTAGGAAAATACTCTGCTAGATACTTAACGACAACCTTCACCTTCCAGCATCTCACACACCAACACTCCATAGCTACAAGCAGATAAGAGAGCCATGAAAGAAGACTCTTCATCAGTCACATAAGTATCAACAGAATATTTCCAAGTCTATAGGAAGAGGACCAAAACCATCCATACACCTGACAGGTCTAGAGAAGACGAAACTCAGTCCACCATAATTATGGAGGGACCACACTCATCACTCTTCTCATGTAGCCAGAATATAATGTCGACTTCCTCATCTAGGAAAAAAATAGATACCACATTTTTAACTAAATCGTCATAGGAGCCTGCAGGACTCAATATCTTTGAGAATTATAACTTGATCAAAAAGAAAAATGATATGTTGACTAACAACACCTCCACACAATTATGGAAGAAGACATATACAACACAACACATGTTACTATATGCCTTCGACACAGAGAAAGGAAGGATGCACATGGTGTCCTTGCAAGCACAGGTTCCCCATACCAAGGAAATTTTTGATTACAAGAGGGAAACACTTGAATTTGATGTAAAATAGGTGCATCCAGCTGACCAAATGGATATGCATAGACAAAGTGGGGAGATGATTTTCTCCACCTTGGAAAACACCTCCATGACTACTTCAAAATTGTAGGTTTCTTTAAACAATGTCCAGTCTTAGTTGAACTTGGAATAGGTATCTTCTATAGCCAAGGAAAATAAGATAAAATCTCTGGAGGAGCTGGTATTGAAAATTGGATATGATCCATCAAATGTTAAAGCAGTTGAGGAATTACTAAAAAATAAATATGCTGACATAGCATCTTTGAGGAAACAACTAGAACTCCCAACCACTAAAGGTTCATAGGAAAAGGAAATGGTTGAGACTCAAGGCCACAAGGAGGAAATGTTGAAATTAATCAAGCAGAATGCACAGATTAAGGAGATGGAGGCCGAACTAGAAAACTTGGTCAAAGAAAAGGAATAGAGTGTGTTAGGGTGCTAACCCGCACATAGGTAGAACAATATATTCGGATGTAATAAAGGTAAATATTAATAAGGCCTTGCAATAAAATAGAATAAGTCGAATGTAAGAAGACCTAATAGAAGCTTATGCTTCTAGAAGGATCTTCCTCTAGATGATTTTTTTGATAGACATATTTAGTATAAATAAGAGTCGAGGGTATGAGAACCCTAGCTTGGATATTATTGTAATAGAGCTCTGCTCAACTAGAGGTTCCCCCCTCGAAGAGGCTTGTGAACATTGCTTTTAGAATCAAAGTGTTATTTCTATTGTTATTCTTATATCATTTCAGTGATATTGTGGTGATTGTCCTGGTTATATTGTTTTTATTCTTCCATTTCTAGCATTTTATTTTTGTTCTGCATACTTTTTATATCTGGTATATTACAAGTGGTATCAGAGCACTTTCCTCAGAAGAAAGTGAGGGTTAATTTTTTTTTCCAGGGTAGAGACGTATTCCGACGTCTTTAAGCCACATAGATCTATCGTTATGCGCATAAACCCGCGGTTGAGGGATTCATACATGCAGGAAATACAAGTGGTACTTAAGCGCACATCTGTTGGTCACCCTTATAACCCTTGTTGGTACCCCTTTGTGTTGGTTGTGGAGCCTGATTATCTTCTTGATTCATAGGTCCTTGCTTTCAACTGTGTTTATACCCCATGAAGTATTTACACCCCAGAAGTATGTACACTCTTCCACGCGGGGGAGTGCAGAGTGGGGGTACCCCCTCTGTGGGGTCCATCCCCCCAGCTGGGGGGTCTGGGGGAAAGCAGGCCCCCAGCGGGAGTTCGGGGGCGAAGCCCCCGAAGAAAAAATTGACTTGTAAAAGTATATTGTAATTTCATTGTAAATCTAGACCGTTCATTATAAGGTCGTAGATCTAACGGTAGAGATTATGTTAGGTTTTTTTGCCCTAGAAGGCAACCCTCTTTTATGAGGGAAATGTATTGCGACTATGTATGATGGTAAATATCGTATTCTGAGAGAGGAGATTGTGAGAGAAAGAATAGGAAGTTATAGCGGGTTTTGTTGTAGGTTGTATCCCTTCATTTGCTGGATAATAATAAAGGAAGGACCTGGCAATTTCTCTGGTGGACGTAGCCCACACTGGGTGAACCACGTAAATCTGTGTCTCTCTTGTATTGTGTGTC
>ML794481.1:398809-419889 GCA_009831015.1 Picea engelmannii
CTTCCTGATTCAGAGGTCCTTGCTTTCAGCCGTGTTTATACCCCATGAAGTATTTACACCCCAGAAGTATGTACACTCTTCCACGCGGGGGAGTGAAGAGGGGGGGTACCCCCTCTGCGGGGTCTGGGGGGTCCATCCCCCCGGCTGGGGGGTCTGGGGGCAAGCGGGCCCCCAACGGGGGTTTGGGGGCGAAGCCGCCGAAGCAAAAATTGCCTTGTAAAAGTATATTGTAATTTCATTGTAAATATGAACCATTCATTATAAGGTCGCAGATCTAATGGTAGAGATTATGTTAGGGTTTTTTTCCCTAGAAGGCAACCCTCTTTTATGATGGAAATGTATTGCGGCTATGTATGATGGTGAATATCGTATTCTGAGAGAGGAGACTGTGAGAGAAAGAAGAGGAAGTTACAATGGGTTTTTTTGTAGGTTGTATCCCTTCATTTGTTGGATAATAATAAAGGAAGGACCTGGAAATTTCTCTGGTGGACGTAGCCCACACTGGGTGAACCACATAAATCTGTGTCTCTCTTGTATTATGTGTCTTCTGTGTTTTGTTTCTGCATTTGTTTTATTTTATTGCTCCGCGGTCCTGTTTTTCTAACACTTTGAGTGGTAGCGCATCAGACAACACCTGTGTATGGATCGCCCTAGATTACCTGAATCCCTCTTTAGATAAACTGATCGACTGCTTGACTGCTATAGTTCCACCGAGAACAACACTCAAGAAGATACTCTCTAGTACCTGGGTATTTGGGTAGTACGACTAAGGGTACGGTCTATCCTCCTTAGTTAGTGCCCTGAGATATTGGGCCGATTACTACTGTTGGACCCCGCACGTATATCAGAGAGCTATAGTACAGGGTAAACCCTTGAATACCTAACCCTTGGGGACAGAAACATAAAAAAATTAAAACAAACAAGATCTATTGCCATGCAACTGTGTTCGGGTTGCCAAATCACTACACATTTCTTCCTGGTTAAGTATTTGGGCATTTCATCACTACAGTATTATTCAAACTGGATACCTATTCGATTGGATTCATCTCTTCACCCTTATAACATTCATACATATCATTTTTTAGAAAACAATTTGACCCCAATTGCCCCTTTTTGGTTCCCTCGTCCTCATGGCCCATACTCATAGCCAAGACTTGGAAGCTTGCTTCAATAACTTGCAATCTAGTCTCACTGAGACCCAACAAGAAGTGAAACAACTTAGTTCCAATGTTTCCGCCATCAATATAACCATGTAGTCCTTAATGGAGGAAATCAAACAAGACCTGACCACCCAACTTGAATCTGTCTTTTCGTCACTCTGCACCAAGCTTCATATCCCTACAGATAACCCTTCCTCTGAATCACCTCCACATACTGAAGCTGAAAATTCCTCTCATTCTCATAACTTTTAGCACCATCACTTTCAACGTGACCTACACCTTCCACGGGTGGATGTGACCAAATTTGATGGCTCGGAACGCACTGGTTGGGTAACCCAAATGGAACATTATTTCTGTTTATACAACATTACAGATGACTTGGCCAAACTCTGGTATGGTGTTCTCCATATAGACCAAGAACGTTGGCAATGGAGAAAAACTTCCCATCAAGGGTATATTTCTTGGACACACTTTGTGGCAGAGCTTTATGAACGCTTTGAAACTGACACCAACCATTTGGGCCATTTGACAAAGTTGAAACAATTAGGAACAGTGGAAGACTTTATAGTTTCCTTTGAGCGCCTGACTTTTTCGGATAGAGGGCATGTCTGATGCCTTTTTCTGAGAGTGTTTCATCAATGGCCTCAAGGATGAGATTCATGCCCATGTCCTCATGGCTTGGCCTCATAGTTGGGTGGAGGCTACTAAAAGAGCTAAAGAAGAAAAACATGTTGTATCTTCTCAAAACCAAAAACACTCCTTTATCCCTCGCCCTAAACCAATAAATCCCACTACTCCCTCTGCTCCACTAAATATCCAAAAATGACCAGGGATGAAATGGATGAATGCCAACTCAAAGGCCATTGTTATAATTGTGATGACAAATATTTCCTGGGCCACAAGTGTAAGGAACAAAATATTTTTATGGCCATCTTTGAGGATATTTCAGAAGAGGATGTTGAAACTCCCCTTGTGTCTAAGTCACCTGAAACCACTGACATAACCCCTCCCTCAAACCCTCCCAAAGTAGAACCGGTCATTTCCCTCAATTCTCTCACTAGCTTCTCTGATCCCCAAACCCTCAAGCTAATCAATTACATCAAGCATCGGAAGGTCATCATTCTGGTTGATAGTGGAAGCACCCATAATTTTATTCATCGTTGCATTGCCCAAGAAATTCATTGCTACATCCATGACGTCAATAATTTCCAAATCATGATTGCCAATGGTGGTTCCATAAAATGTGGAGGGCGTTGTGAAAATGTGTGCTCCAAATTGGTGACTACCACCTGAAATCTCATATGTTTGCTATCGACATGGGTAGTTGTGACATTGTGTTGGGTGCAGAATGGCTAAGGACTTTGGGTCCCATTCTCATGGATTTTAAGGAATTAACCATGAAATTCAACCAGGAGGGCCACCAATATAAATTCCAAGGCATCACCGTCGGTTCACCTGAGATCATTAGTTCCCATCACATGGAAAAGCTACTCAAAAAAGGTCATTCTGGTGTTATTTCCCAACTCCATGCCATACAAGAAACAGAGACACCCTTGGTGCTGCAAGACCTCCAAGACATCCTTTCTAAAAATTGAGTGGTCTTTTACATTCCCCAAGGAATCCCTCCTTCTTGTGGTGTTCATGATCATTCCATTCCCCTTGTACTCAGAATCCTTCCTCCCAATATCTATCTGTATCATCACCCCTTTTCCCCAAAAAATGAAATTGAGAAAATGGTCCAGGAAGTCCTTAATGTAGGCGTTATCTGCCCTAGTATGAGCCCCTACTCTTCTCTTGTGGTTATGGTCCTAAAGAAAGAAGGTTCTTGGTGAATGTGTCTTAACTTTCATGCCCTCAACAAACTTACCATTAAAGACAAATTTCCCATTCCTGTCATTGATGACCTCCTGGAAGAATTGAGTGGCACCCAATTCTTTACTAAACTTGATCTTCATTTGGGATACCACCAGATACGTATGAAAGAGGTAGACATTCCCAAGACTACCTTTAGAACTCATGAGGGCCACTATGAGTTTTTGGTCATGCCCTTTGGCTTGTGTAATGGCCCCTCCACCTTCCAAAGCCTCATGAATCATGTCTTCCATCCTTTTCTTAGTCATTTTGTCTTAGTTTTGTTTGATGATATCCTCATCTATAGCCAAACCTGGACATACCATCTTGCTCATGTGGATCGAGTTCTCCATCTACTCTCTCAACACCAACTTTTCCTGAAACAGTCTAAATGTGCTTTTGGCGCCTCAGAAGTAGAATACTTAGGTCATATAGTTGGCAAGGATGGCATCAGGGTGGATCCTAAAAAGATTGAAGCTATGCAAGACTGACCTCACCCAAAGACTCTCAAAATATTGCATGGATTTCTGGGCTTAACAAGGTATTATCGCAAGTTTGTTAAGAATTATGGAAAGATTGCAGCACCTCTTATTGCTCTCCTAAAAAAGTAACTCTTTCACTTTGACTCTAGCCATTGCTCAAGATTTTCAAACCTTGAAGATGGCCATGTGCACCAATCCAGTCCTAGCCCTTCCTGATTTCACAAAGACCTTTGTGTTGGAATGTGATGCCTCAAGGAAAGTAATTGGTGTTGTCCTTATGCAAGAGGGTCGACCTTTTGCCTTTACAAGAAAGCAACTATCTGAAATAAATATGGGAAAATCAATCTATGAAAAGGAAATGTTGGCTATTATGCATGCCGTTGATCTGTGGCGCCCTTATCTATTGGGGCAATGTTTCCAAATTAAGACAGACCATCAAAGCCTCAAGCATTTTATGGAACAATGCATTTCCTCCCTGGAGCAACAAAAATGGGCGACTAACCTATTTGGATATGATTATGAGATTATTTACAAGAAAGGCAAAGACAATGTGGTTGTAGATGCACTTTCCCAAAAATATGAAGATGAAGGATCCCTTTTTTCTCTTTCCTTCATTGTACTAGATTGGCTCCAAGTTGTTTTCCAAGAATGGCTACAAGATCCCAAAAGTTCACATCTGATCCAACAATTACAGTCCAATTCTCCAGCTTCCACAGGGTACTCTTGGCTCCATGATGAGCTTCGATACAAAGGTCGTTTGTATTTAAGTAAACAATCAAAGCTTAAATCCACGATACTTTCTAAGCTTCATGCTACACCTACAGCGGGGCACTCCGGGTTCACCAAAACCTATTACAAGGTCAAATGTTATTTTTTATGGGATGGTATGAAACATGACATTCATAATTTTGTCATTGAATGTGATGTGTCTCAACACAACAAGGGAGAAACAATCAAATATCCAGGCACACTACAACCACTTCCGATTCCACCTGCTATTTGGAAGGATATCTCTATGGATTTTATTACCGACTTACCCAAATAGGGAAATAAATCAGTCATCATGGTGTTTGTTGATCTCCTTTCCAAGTATTCTCATTTATGCACTCTTCAACACCCATTTACAACATCCACAATGGCTCAAATTTTAATGGATTAGGTCTTCAAGCTTCATGGCATGCCACACTCTATTGTTTTTGTTCGGGACCCAACTTTCACAAGCAATTTTTGGCAAGAACTGTTCAAGCTACAAGGCACCCAATTGTATCTCAGCACAACTTATCATCCCCAGACTAATGGTCAAACGGAAGTTGTCAACAAGTGTTTGGAAACATATTTGAGGTGTTTTGCCTTGGAAAATCAAAATCAATGGGCTCAATGGTTATCCCTAGATAAATGGTGGTACAACACTTCATACCATACAGCTACATGCATGACTCCTTTTGAAGTGGTATATGGACATAAGCCACCTTTAGTTCTCTCATACTTACCTAGTGTCTCGAAGGTCCAGGAGGTTGAACAAACACTTACAGTTCGAGAGGCTATTCTCCATACCCTCAAAGTGAATTTGGTCATGGCACATAATCACATGAAGCAACAAGCAGATCAATTTCGCTCTAAACATCAATTTGATGAAGGGGATCAGGTATTTCTTCGACTACAAGCTTACAAGAAAACTTCCCTCAAGGTCAAGCATTGTCAGAAGCTATCGCCCAAATTTTATGGTCCTTATACCATTCTCAAGCGTATGGGACAAGTAGCCTATCAGTTAGCTTTGCCTAGTCATTTGAAGCTACATCCTATTTTTCATGTTTCATGCTTAAAGAAGGTAGTTGGAACTAAGTGCCCAATTCAAACCAACCTTCCCGAGTTAGCTGAAGAAGGATCCATTTGGATACAACCACAAGAAGTTTTGGACCAAAGTGAGTGTCGTCCGCATCAGAGAACCATCAAGGAAGTGTTAGTCCAGTGGAAAGATACAACTCCAACAGATGCCACTTGGGAACCAGCTACCATTCTGCAACAATTTCCACATCTCAAGCCTTGAGGACAAGGCTGTTTTTAAGGGGGAGGACATGTTAGGATCCTAACCCCCACATAGGTAGAACAATATATTTGGATGTAATAAAGGTCAATATTAATAAGGCCTTGCAATAAAATAGAATAAGTCGAATGTAAGAAGACCCAATTTAAGCTTCTTCTTCTAGAAGGATCTTCCTCTAGATGCTTCTTTTGATAGACATATTTAGTATAAATAAGATTCAAGGGTATGAGAACCCTAGCTTGGATATTATTTTAATAAATCTCTTCTCAACTGGAGTTTTCCCCCTCGAAGAGGCCCATGAAAATTGCTTTCAAAATCAAAGTGTTATTTCTGTTGTTATTCTTATATTGTTTCAGTGCTATTGTGGTGATTGTCCTGGTTATATTACTGTTAGTCTGCTATTTCTAGCATTTTATTTATGTTCTGCATACTTTTTATATCTGGTATATTATAGAGTGTACTAATGATTGTCATCCCACTGAATGCAGTTCCTCTCACATGAATCAGTACAACAACATCAACCACAACAATAGAAATCCCATCATCCATTCCAGTGGTAGCTCTAGATGCATATGAGAAATTGGCAAAGTCAATGGAGGACATGACCTTGCAAGGAGAAGATATTAAAAGATTGTAAGAAGAGATAAATAACCTCCAGAAACTGAAATCCATGTTTCAGTCAAGTTAAAACATAGAGATGCACAAGCCACAGAGACTCACTCAAGAAATACAAAAGTTTCAGAAGGAGACAATCATGGCTAAAACACTGTCAAAATCCAAGGAAAACATATGGATGGAAATCAACAAGTCAATGATATATATTTGGCCACTCATAAAAATTGTGTTTGAACAACAAAAACTGGTGCAGAGAGCCAGACAAGCCATTGACAAGATAAGAGATGAACTGGGAGAAAGGCCACTAAAATCATCAGGTTCTTAAATTCTAAGACCAAAGAAGAGTTGGAGGCTTTGGAAATTGAGGACAGGATAGAAACAATCCTTGAGTTCAAGAAGGTTTTGACTAAGAAGGGATTGATGCTACAGCTTGAGGAGAAAGCCCAGACAATGGACATTGGAGTGCAGAGGTTTTTCAGCAAGGTCGACTCACTGCACAAAAAAGGACTTCCAGGTTTACTAGTGATCAATGACAAGTTAATTACTCTGTCAGACTACAAACATAATATCCTTACAGTAGTGAAATATGGTTCTAAATTTGCAAGCATACAAGGGAGAATAACTGGCAAGGATTTCTTGGAAACTCTACAATTGGACCTGAGCATCCAACATGAGATAAAATACATATTCATCTCAAAACTACCTTTTCCAAGTACACAGAGATGGATGAAACTTACAAAAGGTTACTCAAGGTTTCCATCCCTAGTCAAAAGAGATGGGAAGACCTATGTGACTTACTTGAGTAGAGGTGATGTGAACATCTGAGTCAGCATGAAGACAATCAAAGTCAAGCTGATGAATCACCAACTACTTCCCCTAGAATCAACATCAAGGATTTGAATACATAATCAACAGTCCTATTATTTTGTAATTTGTAATCTAGTTAGTTAGATTTTTACTCCACCATATCCTAGTCATTAATGACATGACCATATGTAATTGTTCTATAAATACTTCTCACTTTGAAGTATCGAGGGTTGATTTTTTCACCCACGAAGCTATCTTTGTAATCTTTTTGAGAATATCTATCAGTAATAAAAAGACTATTCCCAGGATTCTTGTGTTTGGATGTTGGTGATGTTCATCTTGCTCTGTTAATGTTTATCTTACTCTGTAATCATTTTTGTTTTCTATTTCTAATTGTTTAAAGGAAGTTAATGAACAAAATTTGTCTTGTGCACTATGTTTCTGGTCTTTAGCGATTTGCATGTTATTATTCTAATATTAAGTAAATAAATTCTTAACTTCTTCTTTGCTTGATTGAATCTCTCACCTGTTCTATTTTTCCATCACATTTAATTCTAACAGATCCAACGTTGTCACTATCTCACCCTCTGAAGAAATCTATAAAAACTATATCTGATCTTAGTATTTAACAAAGACCCCATCGCTTGATGGATTTTTAAATGCAATACTTCAACCAATCTTCATAAACAAAACAACAAACCCAGATTATTTTAACTAGCCTAATATCTAAAAACTCAAACAAATCTAAATCCTACAGAGAGATCCCTCTCTGAAACTAGTAGGGCTAGATCCCAATTTCGAAAGTGGTTTTGGTAAGTTAGCTATGTCAATTTATTCTTCCCCTGACAACCTCTGGGAATTACAGAGTGCTAACATAGTGGCAACCATACTGGGGAAATGAATAAACTTTCCATCTTTACGAATTCTCTTCCCTAGATAAATAAAACTTTATTTCTAAACAATTAAAGATATAACTTTCGAGAGATAAATGTTTAGAGGTTGTTGACTTTTGTAAATATTAATTTATATTTCTTAAAGCTTAAAGTTCTATCTCCTAAAAGAATTCACACTAGATCTCATCCTGATCCAGAACCTGTAATAGCAGTAGATAATCCAGAAAAGTTACTCAGAAAAAGAAACATTGTAGAACATCAAGGGAGTAGCAGTCCTCTTCTGAGGGCTTATTCTCTTCTAGAGAAATTTATCACAATCCAGGATATTGAGTTTGACCTACCTTTTGAGAACATCCTTTTCAGAACCAAATATGATAGCTTTGTGGATGAAATAGTACTAGATCAAACCATCCTCCAACCTAAAACCCCTGAAAGACTCTCCCCTAGAACAGATTTTGATCAACGAATCCTTCAAGAGTTCGAAAAATTGCAAGATCTAGAATCAAATATTGACCAAGCTCTATCCAAAGCCCATTTTGAACAGTATGTTGAGCTTTCTGCCATTTCTATAGCTGCAAATTCTGTAAATACTCAAGCATCTCAGTCCATACCTCCCAACCATTCTTCCTCTACATATTTTGTCACTTCTCCTCCAATCATACAAGTTATCATTTAGCCTCCCCCACCAGTCATGGCAGCAAGATATGCCCCCTTGGTGTTAGCTTCTCCCTTACATGGTATGCCCCAGGACTATCAAACCAGGCTTCCTCAGTTTGATGGTACCATATCGCTTAATGCATAACAACATGTGGATAAAATTAATGATTACTTTGATTTGTAGGAAGTTGATGAGGAAGATGTCCAGATGAGACCTTTTGCACAAATTTTAGCTGGTGAGGTCAAAAAATGGTTTAAGGCATTATGTGCTACTATCATTGTTGAAATTGTTGCTTTTCACCAAATTTTTCTCGACAAATGGGAGGTAGAGAAAAAACCTCTCCAAATTTTATCAGAATATGAAAATATCAAAAGAAACCAAGGGGAAACGGTACAAGACTATTTCCTTCATTTTAATCATATCTATAATGCAATTCCTGTTGATATCAAACCTCCTCAAGGCCTGGCCTTAATCAAGTTCCCTGATGGATTCGATCCTAATATGTCCTACCAACTGAGAGAAAGAAATTTTGCAACTCTAGAAGATATGCATAAGAGTGTTATAAGTGTTGAAGCAAATCTGTTGGCTAGGATAGATAGATAGAGAAATGAAAGAAGAGTTGCAATTAAAGAAGAACCTTCCACTTCTACTTCAGATAACAAGATTGATTATTTAGTAAGGACCATGGAGAGAATGATGGAAAGATTAAAAATCAATGACAAAAACCTACCTAGATAAAATAAACCTGATCCTCAGATTCGAAATCCTAATTTCAGAAGAAACCCTCCCCAAATTAGACAAAGAGACCCCAGAGACCAAAGGGAAAAAAGAGGTCTATATCAGTAGATTAGGCCACCTCTTCAATAAAACTATGTTGATGAAGGGGAAGAGGTAATTGAGGAGTCGGATGACATTCACATAAACCTTATGGGGGTTAACGATAACGATTCCATTTTTCTCACTCAGGAAGAACATGAACTTTTTATCTTGTCACAGACCAAAGTAGAGGAGGAAGAGTCAGAACATCAAGCCTTCGAGAACGCAATAATGAAAGTCCACAAAAAATACAACTTGAGAAGCAAGAAGTCTAACGACAACCCAACTAAGAAGGTTCTTGAAACTAAGACGGCTGCTGAAACTAAGAAAGATGTTGAGGCTAAGAAAGTTGTTGAATATAAGAAAACATCAGATACTACTCCTAAGAAAGTTCTCGAAAAGAATAATTCAGAGACTCCTGCAAAAGAAGTCCTGAATCTTCACCAATAACAACTCAAACCGAGGTTGCATCCACAAGTTAGCCAAGTACTACTACACAGAAAAATTTGGCTGAAAATTCAGAATTGCAGAGCCAAAGCAGAACTTCTACCACTTTCAGCTTGGAAAGTGAATTGGCCAAACTTAAAATTCCTATTTCTTTGACAAAACTAATGAAAAAAAATGCTTACAGATCACAGGTGATCAAAGAATTAAATATATAACCAGGAGTGGGCACATACACTGTGAATGTTGTTGATGACCAACATGAGTTGTTGTTTGGTCCTGAGGTTGAGGGACAGAGTGAAAATGGTTGTGTTCCTCCTTTTTACATCAGTCTGAATATTCATGACAAGACATTACACAACGCTATGCTAGACTCTGGTGCTTCTCACAATCTTATGCCCAAGGTTGTGATGGAAAATTTGGGGCTTGATATCACCAGACCTTACAAGGACTTGTAGTCTTTAGATTCAAGCAAGGTTAAATGCATAGGTACGATTAAAGACTTGTGTACTACCCTGGCTCAAATCCCATCTAAAATCATGGTGATGGATATTGTTCTCGCAAATATTCCTCCAAAATATGGTATGTTATTATCTCGATCATGGGGTACCAAGTTGAAGGGTACTTTATAGTTAGACATGGCTTATGCCACCATTCCTATATTTGGTCAACAAAGAAGATTGTACAGAGAGACTCTGATGAAATACATGGTCAACAGTCAAGATAAGCCAGATAACTATCCCTTATACTCTTTTCATTCTGACTTGGAATCTTTCATTTTATATAATGATGGTGACTTGGATAGTCAAATTGTGCAATTAGAAGATGATGCATCTAGCCTGGGGGGAAATCAAGTAATCACTGAGGAAAGCAAGACGGTGACAACAGAAACTGATGAACCAGGAGAAAATTTCTGGAGTATGGATTTCGATGGAGCTGTTAGCAAAGAAGGAGCTGGAGGTGGGGTGTGGGTGCATAATCATAAAGTGAGGTATTCATAAATCCACTCTCATAAATCAAATTTCTAGTGAACCAATAACATAGCTGAGTATGAAGCATTGATGCTTGGCTTGAAGTTGTTGAAGAAATTTGGTGCCAAAAATATTATGGTAAGAGGTGATTCTGAACTTGTCATTAAACAAATCAAAGGTGAGTATTCTGCCACACATCCTAGACTCAGAGCATATAGAAATGTTGTTTTGGATTTTCTACAATGTTTCATTGAAATTGACATGCAGGTAATTTTGAGAGGACAAAACATACTTGTAGATGGATTGGCTACTTCGACAGCCATGTGTAAAATACCTTTCCATCCGAATCACCAATACACAGTGGAGGTGAAATGAAGACCGAATGTCCCAGACAATATTAGGTACTGGCAAGTTTTTAGCAATGGTGAACAAATTGAGGATTTCCTGTAGTCTAAAAATGATTTTGAGTGTACAAATATTGATGTAGATAGCGATGATGATAGTGTAAATAAACTAGATTTAGAATATGACAGTGTAAATAAGTTAGATTCATATGAAATAAATGAAAAATATGAAGACTCTGATATTTTGCAACTAAAGAATAATGTTTTACCTAGAGGTTTGGTTCCTTTAGAAGAGTTGTTTGATTTCAACGATGTATCAAAAAAGCCAAAAATCAAACCTATTGGAAAGGAGGTTGAGGAATGTAATATAGGAACAGAGGAAAAACCCAAAATGATTAAAATATCTAAATCATTACCCCCCGAGAAAAAAAACAAATGTATTGAGCTATTCAAGGAATTTGTAGATGTCTTTTATTGGAGCTATGATGATTTAAAGTATTATGACACCAGTATCATACAACATAAAATCCCAATAAAAGAAGAACATAATCCTTTCAAGAAGAAACCTAGGAGAATCAATCCAAAGTGAATTCCCCTGATAGAAAAATAGATAAAGAAAATGTATGATGCCAAAATAATAGTCCCCTTGAGGTTTTCAAAATGGGTTTCCAATATGGTTCCTACTAGAAAGAAGACTGGAGAAATCAGGCTCTGCATTGATTTCAGAAATCTCAACAAGGTTTCCCTTCAAGACAACTATCCTCTTCCTAAAATGGATCACATCTTACAAAAGGTAGTTGGAGCCAGTAGGATTTCTTTGCTAGATGGTTTGTCTGGCTATAACCAAGTCCTTGTCCACCCTGATGACTAGGAGAAAACAAATTTCACTACACCCTAGGGAACTTTCATGTATGTGAAAATGCCCTTCGGTTTAATGAATGTTGGTGCCACATTCCAGAGAGAAATGGACATTGCCTTTGTTGATGATCTTGGGAGGTTTATAGTCATATACTTGGATGATTTTACTATCTATTCAAAATCATATGAGGAACATTTACAACATCTTAGGAAAGTTATAATCCTTCATAAGAAAAATATTTTTTCTGAGAAGATTCATACCCAATTTGGCAGAAATCCTCATGAAAATTACAAATATGCTTAAAAAAGATACAAAAATAAAGTGGAACACAAGATCTAAACAGTCCTTTGAGAAATTAAAACATGCACTTACACAAGAACCTGTATTTATCAGTCCTGATCACACTAAAGATTTATATTTATTCTCTTTTGCCTCTGAAAACACCATTGCCATGAACAACCTATAACATTTTTCAGCAAGTCATTGAGAGATGTTGCACTAAACTATAACATAATGGAGAAACATGAGTTTTCCTTGGTAAAAGAAATTAAAGATTTTAGAGTTTACATTCTCCATTCACATACCATTGCTTATGTTCCTAATGCAGTGGTGAAAGATATTCTGAATCATGATAACCCAGATGGTAGAAGAGGGAAATGGATTGATGTGATCCTTGAATATGATATAGAAATCAAACCAACCAAACTGATCAAGGGTCAAGGTTTGGCCAAGTTGATGGCTGAATCAAATTTTCATGCTTTAGATATAATTTTCTTAGCTGCAATTGATGAACAGGGAGAGCAGGCGACTCCACATGTCAAAGAGGTATTCTCAAATTCTCCATGGTACGCAAACCTTATCGTTGTCTTCCATAATTTACAAGCTCCTCCTGGTCTGACAAAGACTAAAGCTAGATTCTTAAAACTCAAAGCTTTGAAATATTTCATTCTGAATGGAAATCTTTACTGGAAATACATTGGAGGCATTTTACTTAATTGTTTATTGAAAGATGAAGCTGACAAATCATTGTAGGAGTTCCATGAAGGTGATTGTGGTGGGAATTTAAGTTGGAATACAAATGCTAACAAGATCCTTAGAGATGGTTTTTACTGTCCCACCTTGTTTGCAAATGTCCATAAAAAGGTAACCTTTTGTCACAAGTGCCAGGTCTTCGAAGGAAAAAGGAAACTTTTTACTTTACCCTTGAAACCTATTTCGATTGAAGCTCCATTCCAACAATGGGGTTTGTATTTTATTGGCGAGATCCTCCCACCTTATTCAGGCCATCATAAGTGGATCCTTACAGCTATAGACTACTTCAAAAAGTGGATTGAATTTGTACCTTCCAGGCAGGCCACAGATGATGTGATTATAAAATTATTGGAAAATAACATTCTCTCTTGTTTTGGATGCCCCAAAAAGATTATCACCGATAATGAAACAACTTTTAGATCAAAAAAGGTGATAGATTTTTGCAGTAAGTATCATATCACTTTAGGTCACTCTACAACCTATTAACCTTAGGGAAATGGGATGGTAGAGTCCTCTAATAAAATTTTGGTAAATATCATCAAGAATATGTTGCAGGAAAACAAGAAATCTTGGCACAATAAGTTGGTTCATGCACTTTGGGTTGACATGCTGACAACAAAAAGATCAATTGGTATGTCCCCATACCAGTTTGTATATGGAACTGATGTTGTTTTCCCCACCTCTTTGGGTGTTCCTATTATGAAGTTGTTACAAGAAGTACAAGTAGAGCCTAATGACATCCAACGAAGGATTAATTACATGATACAACTCCAACAGTCCAGAGAGGAGGTGTATAACCAGACTCAGGTAATGCAAGAGAGAATCAAGAAAATTTATGACATAAGAACCAAGGAGGATGATTTCAAATTGGGTGATTTAGTAATAAAATGGGATTCTAGAAATGAATACAAAGGTAAGCATGGAACGTTCGAAAATTTGTGGAAAGGCCCTTTCATAATCCAGACATATAGAGGAAACAATGCATTCATACTCAAGGGCACAGATGGAGAAGATCTACCGTGAGAACCTATCAATGGAAGGATTCTCAAAAATTATGTTCCACCATAATGAATATATTAGTCACTCATTTCATTGTACAAACCACTTTCTCTTTTACTTTTATGTCATGTATGAGGTTATTTTTATCAAATGGTTGAAGCCCGAAGTGAAGGCCCTAAGATGTTGATTTGGATCACCAAATTTACAATCAAAATAAAGAAAATCAAGTTACAGAAGAAGCACTGGAGAAGAAGTTTCAAGACATCATGTAGCTGGTTCTTGGCACCTCACAAGGAGAGCAACATCCCCAAGTGGAGCCACTGTTATAACCCTATGTTTCATAGGAATCACTTGGTGATCAGAATCTCTTCCTCTAGTTTTATTTGCTTTGTAAATAATATTTTATTCTACAAATGATTTACAAAAGAAAAGGAAAGAAAAGAAAAGAAAAAGAAAAACAATAGAAAAGAATAAAACATACAAAAAATCAAAAGAAGGTATAAAAATAGAAAAGAAAAAATGACAAAACCCCATGGAATAAATTTGGATTGATTCATACTATCTAACCATGATGAATCTCTTTCAATTTATGTAGATAGGATAGTGAATAAATTTGGCTAAACAGTCTAATCTTAGCCAAATTAGATAGGTCAGTGAATAAGTTTGATCAAACAAGTCTAAGATTGGTCAAATGTCTTAGGGTAGAGTAATTATTGATCCAACAATTTAAACTGGGTCAATTTTCTAGGTAACTAGATTAGGATATAGAATTAGCATGTTTTATTGCAATAAAGTTGTTGAAAGGTTGATTAAATGCCTTTTATTTGAGTTAAAATGATGTATTTTTTACCCCTCAGTGACAAAATGAAGGAAGGGGAGCAACAAAAACCCATAAAAAAATCTTATCCTAATTTCAGAAGTGATATGACATCTTTGGAACTTTGTGTTAAAAGGCACACTAATCTCAATGATCGATCAAAGCGCATTGAGATCTATGGTCAACAATGAATATCGAACCCCACACCCCCCGATCTTTTTTCCTTAACGGTGGGGGGGGGGGGGGGGGGGGGGGGTCCGCGTTGGTGGTTTTCCAGGCGCGGGCCCCTCATGATGTGTCAACTTCACTTTAACGTGGACCCCCCTCATTCATTCCCACTTACCGCCTATCCCCCCCTCCGAGTAAACCACCAAACCACTCATCCATAACACCTCCGCACTCCGTCGCCACGCTCCACTACCCTGTCTACACGTCACACTCCATTAACCTCTCGCACGTCACATCCCATCCACCCGTTGGCCATTCAATGTTCTCCAGATCACCTCCATCCACCCGTTGGCCAATCAATGCTGTCAGCCATGACCGTTACCCATCCAACTCACCATCTGCTCCACAACAGACACCCCGTTCAACCATTTAACCCTGTTTTTCCACCATTCCTGTAATGTTCATCGATCTAGATGCAATCGACGCCACCATTTCCCATTCTCAAAGACAACTGCCATCAGGCTCACAGTCAACAACCACCATTAAAACCTGGCAAACACAGTCAATATCTTTTTTTGTTGCATATATCAATCTGACGATGGCACCCAAATCCAAATCTGCAGAGACTAAAGAAAATCCTTTCCTACCCCCACCTGTCGACTTGGATCACATACCCTTGGCCGATAAAGACTATCTAATTACATAGTCTAAGTGTGAAGTTGACTTCTTCGAATTACATTTCTAGCTCAAAGACATTTTCCTAGATCAGAGTGACGAGATCGAACTCTGGGAGTCCAATCTTCCACTGTACCTTTTTCCCCAGACATACCATTTCCCCGAATTTTCCCTGAAATGCCAAGCTCACTACCTTACTGGACAAAGGGACATTGTCTCTTCCTCTGGAGAAACTATTTTCACCATCACCCCTTAAACAATAAATCAAATACTTCAGATACCCAAAAATGATTCTGCCTCCCCCTTTCTCCATTGAAATTTTGATCGAGCTCTACCAGAAACTGTCTTTCCCGCGGAGATCTCAAATCATTGAACTCTTCCTACCTAAAAATGCTTAATTACCCAAGAATAATCCCCCATATAATTATTTCATCTTCTCAGTCAAAGGCAACCAGATCATCACATCCCTATGTTGCATGCTAGGATACTATTCTAATGAATGTGTAGATGAACCCATTCTAGGTTTTCTATCCATTTTATCCAATGGGGAAAAATCTACTACAGAGTTTGACTATAACCAGTTCCTGGCTGACAACATCCATGAACAACTCTTCAAGTTTTCCACAAAAGGTATGTTAAGGTATTCTTCAATATTGGTGTCCATGTTCCTCTTCTTCCAAACAGACAAATTCTCCTTCTCCCTCCAAAAGTTGGATCAAGATTCTAATATTCAACTTGTGACCTCTTGGAAATCAATGGTGAGGAAGAATAATCTTAGTTAAACTTCAAATAGTTCATTGACCAATTCTACCATCCAATGGTATGCATGCTCAGTGGAAGAACAAAACCAAGAATAAATGAAAAAGTTCAGATAATTCTACACCTGTCAGACCTAGCCAAAACATGAGATTGGTACATTTACCAGGACCATACAAAAATAAGGGTCTACAGGTGTGAATTACCTCCCTACAAGCTACCAAAATACTTGCTTGTCAAAATATTCTCCTTGGAATACATCAGACAGGTGATCAATTTTGATGATATTCATTTTGTGGCATTCAAGAAGAAGCAACAACTCGGGATCAAAGGTCAGATAGGTTCTTCAATTTGTAACAACAAAGCTGCAAGGGAAGAAGCCAATAAAATATTAAAGGAAATGAAGTTTAGCCTGATTTTCCCATGGCGGTATGACCCTTTTGGCATTATTTCAAAAACTAGGCTCAAAAACAATATTTCTCCCTATGCTCATGTGCCCAAAACTGAGATTGAAATATTCATGAATCAGACAAAGTGGAAAGAAAATACTCTGCTAGATATATAATAGAATCCTTCACCTTCCAACATCTCACAAACCAACACTCCATAGGTAAAAGAAAATAATAGAGTCAGGAAAGAAGTATCTCCTTCAGTCACAAAAGTATCAACAAAAGATTTCCAAGTCTACAAGAAGAGGACCAAAACCAGCCATATGTTGGAAAAAGTTTAACAAGTAGCATATGCTTGTCATTGATGGAAAGTACAACAGTGGAGATGGCAGGATAAGAAGGATAAAATCCCTTGGGGATTTGGATGTGAAATCTCAGGAGGAACAACATTGAGGAAAATGCGCGCAGCAAAGATCAAGATACAGGAGTTTGTAGAGGAGAAGGAAGACAGAGATCCAGTGACCGTTGGATCCCATACAAATTTCTCGAAAGGTCGACATTCGTCAGATCTGCAGAAGTTGCGAGGGAGATAAGCCATCAGGAGATCGGAGTTATCAAGGTCGTGAGAACCGGGACATTGAAAGTCTTGATATCCCGACATAATCGGGACCGTCCATTTGGAAGGATGCATGGCAGTGATCGGGTGCCACCGGGAGAAGCTCGACAGGAGGCTTCATCGCAGAATCGGGAATAGGAGTTTCACGAGTCCCATGAAAAATTACAACAGAAACCCCGAAATTGCGATGAAATAAATCCCGACTGAACCTGAACCGTTAGATCAACATGTGATCTAGACCATCGATCCAACTCATGACAGCAGACCATGTCAGCTAGGGACACGTGGCACAACCAAGTAATGATAGGTGTCAGCCAGATTCAACACTTCAGGCACATGTAAGTCACGAATCAGAGTGACATGTGGCAGTATTTAACATGTGTCAAACCACGTGTGACATCAATAGAGTATCGGGTATCGAGACTTTGAAATGACAAAGTCACTTGACATCAGGAATGTCGATTTTGCGATATGCGATATCGCGATGTAATCTGAGCCGTCGGATTAAGGTTAAATATGAACTGTTTATTCCAGTCAATGGAGAGGCATCGGGGATCGGGACTTTGAAATAACAAAGTCACTTGACATCAGGAATGTCAATTTCGCGATGAGCGATTTCGTGATTTAATCGCAGACGCTGAATAAAGATCGCATCTGGACCGTTGATTCAAGTCTGTATCAGAGTTTCGCGGATTGCGAATTCAAGAGGCAAAGAACTCATTGCATCAAGAATGCCGATTTCGCGATATGCGAAATCATGAAATGATCTGAGCCATAGTATCAAGTGTTGATCAGGACCGTTGATCACAACCCGTATCGGAGTTTCGGGGATCGCGAATTCATGAGGCAAAGAACACAATGCAACGAGAATCCCTATTTCGTGATATGCAAAATCGCGAGTGAATCTAGACCGTCAGATCTAGAAATGATCAGGACCATATATGTAACTCCATATCGGAGTTTTGGGGATCGTGAATTCAAAATGGAAAGAACTCAATACAACAAGAATCTCGAGTTCGCGATGTGCGATATCACGATCCAATCATGGTCGTTGAAACAAGTTCATATCTGGACCGTTGGTTCAACTTCGTGTCGGAGTTTCGCGAATCACAATATGGAGAGACATAAGGTTGTGGTCACATCCCTTGGTCATGGGAAGAGAAGGAGTCAGTCCGGATAAGCTCCACATCGGAGTTTCAGGGATCGGGATTTGTAAGTGACTAAAACTATGAACGCCAAGAGTGCCAAAATCGTGATATATGAAATCTCGTTTGGATCTGAACCGTTGGATCAAGTATTGATCGCAGGGATACTGTTGCATGCAACAGTAAAACTACCAGAAACCACTGATGGTTTCAGCCATAGGACTAGAAGACACTTGGGAAAACAACCAGAGAAGCTGAAGAGTTACGATGAAGATCACGCAGAGCACTCAAGAGGTGGAGAAGATTCGTCGGTTGGAGCATGCAGAGGAATGGAGAACATTGCATGCACAAGGTGCACAGAAGATATAAATACACAGTACAGAGAAGAGAAGGTGTTGTTGTTGTTGCAGTGGCTATTGGAGTTTGCTGTGGTGATTCATGTGTGAAGAAGAAGGAGAGTGCAGTAGCTGAATTGAACAGAAGAGGATTTGTGTAGTGAATGGGTATGGGACATAGATTTTAAAAAGAAGAAGAATAGACAACGCAAGTGATCTGAGCAGAAAGGTAATAAGGCAGACAGAGCAACAAAATGGAGCAGAATAGTGATAAGTCAGGTAAGCCATCATCGAACATCATATCACTGTAATAAATTCAGTAGCAAAGATTTATATTTCAGGGTGGTTGGGAGGAGCTAGGGAGGACTGGTGTCCTCAAAGGTTCAGGTGGGTGCTTGAACACAGGGAGTTGGTGCTTCCTTATAGTTGGTGCTAGAGAAACCAGGGAGTCGGTGCTTCCTTCTAGTTGGTGCTAGAGAAAACAGAGAGTTGGTGCTCTCAGCAAGTTGCAGCTTGCAAAGCTGAGGTTGTAGCCTCATTATGAGTTGGTGCTCATATGTATGGTTCTGTAAAGAATGTAATCATTACTTATCATATAAAAGAAAAGAGGTTTTCACCCTACATGGGTTTCCTCGGAAAATATCTTCTCTGTGTTTCTCATATATGTGACTGATGTTGAATGTGCCTGTGTTTATTTCTCTGCATTATTATGATCATCATTCAGTGTTTCTGCAAAGAGTTTTAAAAAGAAGCATAATTGTTTAAGCTCAGTAACAACTGATTCACCCCCCCCCTCTCAGTTGTCCAACAATTGGTATCAGAGCCAGCCCCTTTTATCTAAGGGTAGATCCTAGAGCTTAAACATGTCAAGTCATGAAGGAAATTCAACCAATAAGGCCCCTCTATTCAATGGAACAAACTTTACCTTCTGGAAAGTTAGAATGAGAACCTACATAATGGCTTTAGGTGAAGATGTCTAGGATGTGGTAGAGACTAGTTATGTAAAGGCAATTGTGCTAGCTAATAAGGATGACAAACTAGAATTTAGCTTCAACGTTAAGGCTATGAATTCTATCTTGAGTGGTCTTGCAGAAGCAAAATTTGTGAAAGTTATGCACCTAGGAACTACCAAAGAAATGTGGGACAAGCTAATTAATAGTTATGAGGGTAATGAGAAGGTAAAGGATGCAAAGCTTCAAACCTACAGAATACAGTTTGAACAGCTGAAGATGAAGGAAGATGAAACTGTTGGAAAATACTTTCTGAGAGTAGAAGAAATGGTAAATGTAATGAAGGCACTTGGTGAAACAATTGGGGAACCTTCTTTAGTTCATAAAATCTTGAGATCTCTCCCAGATAGGTTCAACCCGAAGGTCTCTGCTATTGAAGAACTTAATGATCTGAAAACCTTGCAGTTTGACCAACTTCTCGGAACACTGAATGCATATGAAATGAGAATAGATAAAGATAAACCCACCTCCAGAGAAGCATCATTTAAAGCAGAAAAGAATGAGGATTCTAAGCACGATGAAATTGAAGAAAAATTTGTGAAGAGATTGAAGAAGGGATCCGGTAAATACAAAGGTAAACTGCCCTTCAAATGTTTTAACTGTGGTAGGATAGGTCATTTTGCAAACAAATGTCCCCACAAAGGAAATGATCAGACTTGTGATGATGAGGAGAAATAAAAACACAGAAATTTCTTTAAAGAGAATAACTTTAAGAAGAAAAGTCTTTGTGCAAACAATGATGATGATCCTTCAGATGAAGAGGATAATGATTCATCTATTGAAGATAAACTGAATGACTTCACACTTATGGCCAAAGAGAATTATGATAATCAAAGCACAGGAAGTAATGAGGATGATGAAGAAGTTGTGGTTGACATGGAAGGAGAACTGATCAGTGCATTGGAAGAGATTGACAGACTAAGAATCAAGAACAAAAAGAAAAGACAATTGTTAAAATAGTTCAAGAAAGACAGTAAAGAACCTGATGAAGACCTTGTCCTACTAAAAGTAGAATTGGAAGAGGCAAAGAAAATCGAAGAGATTCTAAAAAAACAACTATCAGAAAATAAGGCAAGATGTGAATCATTAGAACAAGAAGTAGTGAAAACAAGGAAAGAAATGGAGAAATTTCAAGCCTTGTATAATCAGAATCTGTCAAGTATCAAAGCCTCAGAAGGATTAACCACCATTCTA
>ML794481.1:429213-459741 GCA_009831015.1 Picea engelmannii
TTTTGTCTTTTTCAATATTTTTAAAGAGATTGAAAAAGAATAAAAGAATGCTACGTTACAAAGGAGAGATGAGTGTCGCAAGCATACTATTTACAAGTGCTAGGAACACACTAATTCTTAGAGAAAGGAGACATGTGAAGGAAAAGGACACTTGGGAAAATTCCTCCATGGGTCAAGGTGTCAAGACACAGACGAAAACTGCTACAAGGCTTGTGTATAAGGCATGCTTCAAAGGTTCAGTTGAGAGAAACATGGATCCGACATTAGGCTAAAGACGCAGGGATGAAAATTTCATTAATAAGACACAATGAAAACCCCCTTCAATGTAATTTTAACAAGCCCATAGAAGGTAATCTCAGTAGTTTTTTCATGTTTAGAGAGTCTGAAAAAATGTAAAAGAAGACTCCACTAGGGTACCTTTTTCGAAGGTAGTCTAGTCGGTTCAAAAAAGGGGTAAACTAGCATCGAAAAGACATCTATTCAAAACCATTTTAACAAGTGTGACAAAGACAAGATCACTCATAAATCTTTTCAATTTTAAGGAGTTTGAAAAGAGCTTAACTATGGACTCACAACCTTTTTCTAGATTTAGTCTCCTTAGCCCGAAAAGGTATAAAATCTACTTAGGAGAACTCTCCCGATGAGACGAATCTTCTGACGTGTACCTTTTTCCTCCTTAATATACAAGCCGAAAAAAGGGGTAAACTCATGCCAGTAAATGTTTTTCTGGACCAATTTAACGAGTGTGAAAGAACAAGGTCACTCAGCGATCTTTTCAATTTTTAAGGAGTTTGAAAAGAGCTTAACTATGGACTCTGTAGGGGATTCCTTTTTCGTAAATTTAGTGCCTCAGGCTCGAAAAAGGGTTGAACTTATACCTAAGAATACTCTTTTAGTGAACTAAAGTTCCTAGAGTATACCTTTGTTCTTAAAATTGACCATCCAGACTGAAAAAGGGGTAAACTACTACTGGCCAGACATGCCTTCAAGTTTTAGTTTGGCGAGCGTGAAGAACAACAAGATCACTCGACAATCTTTTCATTTTTAGAGAGTCTGAAAAGGGATTAAAGAAGACTCATTTTTGGGAGTCCCAAGGGTGAGGCCAAGAATGATGACACATCAAACTTATGAGGCTCAATCTCGTAATCAAGATAGGACTAACAAGGACTCTCGAGCCTAAATTCATTAATGATGGCATGGACTCTAAAATGCAATAAGGATCTAACTAGGGCACCCATGTAGAGGTAGGCTCTACCACTAAATTACGACACTTCTAAAGCAGCAATGACAGTTCTATGTTGCAGTTCAGTGGGATCGATCCTATGGCAAAGAGGAAAAGACAACGAGATGCAGAAAGTGGAGGTGGGATCCTAACTTATATGCAAAAAGTTGGAAAAACCAACTTTTACCAAAGGACCTTTAAAAGTGACCCATCTCCCAAATTTTTTTCCAAACCAAAAGTGTATTTCATCGTAACATCCGATAAGAAACTCAAGAACCATGCTAAACAATTTTCAAAACAAAAAAAATGGCAAAAGGGTTCAAAAAAGTGGTAAAAAGGACAAAAATGTCTATAAATAGAAGCTGACAACTCATTTTCACCATTGCAAATTGAGACTTAACCAAAAAGAGAAAAATACCCCTTTGTTAAAATAGATGATTACGTGAGATTTAGAGTACGAAACGAACTTCCACTCATACCAAGTAAGTAAAAATTCATCCCTCTTGCATTTCCATACTTCATTTATGTATTTCTTTTAGTTTTTTGGGGGGCGCCCTCCTAAAAAAGGGCGGCCCTACGTGAACGCGGGATGTCTAAGGACAACTCGTGTATGCCCGAGGGAAAAAAACAATTTGCCCACGTGCATACTTGAATGTTTCCAAGACATCCTACATACACCCTCAATAACATAGAAAAAAATGAAAATGCAAGAGATAACTCTCCCCTTGAAGTTGTCATGTAACAGGATGTATGTCCACTAGAGAGAGAGGGAGCACGAGGATATTGATATCTTGGTCGATGAGGACCTTGCTTCTATGGCCGCATTGAAATAATGTGATGCAGACCCCCGACTCTCTTTTCGAGATCCACATAGGATCATTCTAAATTCTCATCGAGTCGAAGCAACTCCTTTGGTTCCTTGCTAAAACCTTCAACGAATCTGATCCACAGGTCCTTCATGAAAACTCCACCTACACCATGTGCACTAGGTGTGAGTCTTTGCCTCCAGATGACCACAACCTAGGCCTTAGTGCAAGCACCTTTCATGACTCGCAAACTCGTGAGTTTGTGAATTGAAGACCCTCGACTCCAAACCTCCGATACCCGAGAGTGTGATACGGGTATGGCCCCTTCCTTGCTAGTGCCTCTACAAACAACTACTAGCTAGGGCCTCGCTTTAGCACCCCTCGCAACTCACAACTTCTTGAGTTGGAGCATTGAGCCCCTATTCTCATCCTTGCAAATCCCCAAGACGCGATAAGTCAACAATGGGTTGACTCCTTCCCAGGCGACGTGGGTCCTCTGCTTGTCACCCACTTCCACTTTTCTCTGGGGGCTGTTACTACACCACCTGTCAACCATGCGGTCCCCACCAACCAGATGTGCCACGTGTTCACACAAGCCTTCGACGCTCAGCATTTCGTGACTTCTGTAGTCGAAAAGAAACTCTCTCAAACCCCGAACCCCCGAGCACGCGATACCATGCGAAGATTTTGATCCAATGGTTCTCCTGTGTTTTGGATCCAATGGTCTGGATCTCCTTCTCTATTCCTCGTAACTCAGAACTTCACGCAAACCAAGAAATTTGGTCTGACCTCCAAACTCTCAAACCTCGAGTTTGCGATATGATCCAACGACGTATGCAAAAGCACGATCAGTGACTCACGTTGATCCTGGATCCTAAGGTGATAGGTTTCATCGACCTCTAACCACCTTGCAACTATACCAAATCCAATGACTCTCGCAACTTCAAACTTCCTTCACGAAGGCTTCTCACCATCCATACGTCTTCACTTGATCCTACGGTCCTCATGACTTCGCGATCTCTCCATGGAGAATTCTGACCGCTTGATTCACTACTCAATGACTTATGTCCAATGACCGAGTATTCTCCCTCTTGAACTTAACTTCTATGAGATGATTTCGATCTTCGTCTCCCTTTGAAGTGGTTCGATTTCTGCCTTCCTTTGAAGTGTTCAAAGGTGTTATCCCTCCTGAGCTTTCACTTCCAAACTCAAGGCTTCCAAAAGGTTCCTGCTCACACTCCTTGTGGCAAAATTTCAAATGACTTCTGGTTATTTGAGTTTTCGACCCTGTGCACTCTTTGCAATAGTAGTCCTTCAACCTTCACCTTAGTTAATAACTTCTAAGGATTCAACTAGCCTGCACACACCTTGCACGACTCTGTGCCTCACCTGCACTTCTGTAGGTATGAGAACAACGATATCTCTGAGCTTTCTGAGATAAAACTCAGACTCTTGTCAATGCACACCTTGCGGGTGTTTCATTGCACTCCTTGCAGGAACTCTTAGGATGAGAAACAATTGAAACTCATTCCTTTGCTCTATCAGATTTCATACACTTAACATGAAATCACACATTTAACCCAGCATTGAAACAAATGCATAAACGGAGAGAATAAAACAATTGTAAGAATACCATTCAGCAAATGTAAATAGTAAGCATCATAACACCATGAATATTGAGTCAAAGCTTCATATATTAACTCAAATTCTCATGTACATGGGTTCTTCTCTACAACTCTCTGCTACAACTCTCAAATATGATAATGTTACAAGGATTACAATGGTGAGGATGTCTATATCCGTTTTCCCTCCTACTCTCTAAACTGTCTAATCTATGAATTCAAATCTACCTACTTTCATTAAACAGACTTCATGTCTATTACATCCGGCAGATGAGAGAAAATCACTCAAGATCTGTTTACAATATGCAAGTACGCTTCCTTTAACTACTACATTAATATTTGCTCATTAATTTTTCAAAAACATTTCAAAATGTGAAAAATGTGTCCTGTGCTTTTCCAGCTATCTTCCGCCTTTATGCTTGCTTGGCTAGCGTCTTACGATGCTCCTGCATCATACTCCCTCACTTGAAAATTTTCATGAACTCCTGTTCATGAGCTCTTGCATGGTTTGTCCATGCTTATGAATTTCTGCTTCATCTTCCCAACTAGCATCTTCAACTGGATGTCCCTTCCATTTGACCAAGTATTCAAAATACTCTTTTCTCCTGGTCTTTTTGCTAATCCTTTTTTCAATTATGCTTTCCATCTATGGATTTTCATCTACATGCATTTGTTTTGTCCATTGAATCTCTTTCTGTTCCTCCTCTGCTCCTACTTCTTCAGCTCTGTAAGGGTACAAATCTACAACATTGAATATCGGTGAGATTCCGATCCCATCGGGTAATTCAATCTCATATGTGTTTGCCCCAAATTTCTTTATGACCTTGCACGATCCAATATTTTTCATCTTCAGTTTGTTATATGTTCCCCTTAGGAACATATCCTTCCTTAGATGTGAAAGATTTAGATCACCAACTTCAAATTGAAGTTCTTTCCTATGTTGATCTGCTCTCCGCTTGTATTTTTGACTTGAACTCTGAAATCTCTCCTTAATTTAGCTGTGAAGCTCCTTCATTCCTTCTGCAAAGTCCTCGGCACTAGCACTCCTGAATTCATTTTGTTTTGAATATTTCAATTTAGAAACTCCCCTTGGATGCATTCCATATACAATCTGGAATGGAATATGCCCTGTGCTTCTATTGAGTGAATCATTGTAAGCGAATTCTGCTTGTGGCTGAATGTGATCCCATTGACTATGGTGTTCAGTCACTAAGCTTCTCAGCAAATCTCCCAAGATTTTGTTTATGAATTTTGTCTGCCCATCTGTCTGAGGATGATATGCTGAGCTAAAAGACAAACTTGTCCCCATCTTTTTCCATAAGGTCTTCCAAAAATGTCCTGCGAACTTGGTATCTCGATTAGAAACGACACTCCTTGGTAAGCTGTGAAGTCTGACGACTTCCTTGAAAAACAGGTTCGCAATATGAGTTGTGTCACTGGTTTTCTGGCATGGTATGAAATGTGCCATTTTTGAAAATCTATCGACTACCACAAATATTGAATCACATCCTCTTTGTGTCCTTGGCAATCCCAATATGAAATCCATGCTCACTACATCCCATGACATTTCAGGTATGGGAAATGGTTGGTATAACCTTGCGTTCTTCCTTTTTCCTTTCATGTGCTAGAAAATTCTGCACCTGTCCACAAATTTCTTGACATCTGTCCTCATCCCTGGCCAAAAATATGATCCATTCAACTTTGAGAACATCTTGTCATGACCGAAATGTCTGGCCAACCCTCCAGTGTCTTTTTCCTTCAACAAATTCTCCCTCATGGAGCATTTTGGAATACATCGCTGATTGGATCGGAATAATAACCCATCCTGGATCATGTATTCAACCCATTGGATTTTTTCCCTAAGAATTGGATTCTCAGATGCCTCATATGCCTCTTTAAAATCTGGGTCATCCCTATACATTTCTTTGGGGTTATCAAAACCTAAAGTCTTGACTCTGAATTCTTGCATAAGCAAACATTTACTGCTCAAAGCATCAACAACTTTGTTAGAAGTTCCAGAAATATGCTTAATCACAAAAGTAAAATTTTGCATGAATTCAACCCATTTAGCATGTTTTTGGTTCAACTTCTCCTGTTGATTCACGAATTGTAAAGCATGATTATCATTGTCTAAAACAAACACTTTAGGAACCAAATAATGTCTCCATTTCTTTAGCGCTTGTATGACTGCATAGAATTCTTTGTCATATGTGGGGTACTTGATCTTTGCTTCATTCAAATTTTCACTGAAATATGCGACCGACCTGTCATCTTGGCTCAAGACTGCTCCAATTGCAAATCCACTCTCATCACACCTAACCTGGAATGTCTTGCTAAAATCTGGCAAAACCAAAATTGGTTGCTCAGTGATCTTCTTCTTCAGCAGATTGAAACTCTTCTCTGCTTCCTCCGTCCAGTGAAAGATTTATGTCTTTTCTTCACTGTATCCATCATTGGTGCACTAATTCCACTGAAGTTTCAGATGAATTTCCTGTAGAAGCTATCCAAACCATGGAAGCTTCGAACTTCAAACACACTCTTCGGTGATGGCCAATCCTTAATTGCATTTACCTTTTCTAGATCCATTTTCAATTCATTTGCAGAGATAACAAAACCCAAATAAATGAGTTAAGTTCTCATAAATGATGTTTTTTTCATATTGATCAACAATTTATTTTGCTCTAATCTCCTCATCACTACAGCTAAATGATTTAAGTGCTTTGCTTCTGTCCTACTGAAAATTAATATATCATCAAGATATACAATGACGAATTTCCCTATGAAATCCTTCAGGACTTCATTCATCAATCTCATGAAAGTACTGGGCACATTCGTTAAGCCAAATGGCATGAAAATCCATTCATACAACCCCTCATTTGTCTTGAATGATGTCTTCCATTCATCACCTTCTCTCACTCTAATCTGATGATATCCACTTTTCAAATCGATCTTTGAAAAAAACTTTTCTCCACTCAAGAAATCCATCAAATCGTCCATCCTTGGCAATGGAAATATGTATCTGATGGTAATCTTATTGATTTATCTTGAGTCTATACACATTCTCCAGCCTCTGTCTTTCTTTGGGTTGGGCATTGTTGGAACAACGCATGGACTCAAGCTCTCTCAAATCAATCCCTTGTCCATTAAGTCCTGGACCTATCTCCTGACTTCTTCATTTTCCTGCAGCGTCAATCTGTACGCTACTTTGTTCGGTAAAATGGCTCCAGGTATAATATCAATATAATGGCTTATACTCCTGATAGGTGGAAATGAACAAGATAGTTCATCCACTACTATATCAACAAACTCTTCCAGCAACTCCTGGATTTCTTCAGGTAAATCATCTATTCTCGTACTGGTCAAAACAATTTTGGGTTTGCTGACCATAATAAATTGTGTGTCTTCCTTCTTCTTAACCTCATCAAGAAGTTCCTTCCCACTCATGAGAAGTATAGTGTTACTCATCTCTGTTTTCACTTCTTTATCCTTAATTGGAAACAACATGTGAGTCCTACCATTTTTCTCCAAGGTGTACGTGTTCTTCCTCCCATCATGAACTACGTTTCCATCATATTTCCATGGTCTACCCAACAATAGATGAAAAACATCCGTGGGAATGACATCACATAATATTTCATCTTTATATCCTCCTATTTTAAATTCAACTAAACATTGTTTAGTGACATTTACCTGATGTCCTTTTTGTAGCCACGAAACTCTGTATGGGCTTGGATGTGCAACAGTCTCCAGCTCCAACTTTTCTACCATATCTGTAGATACAATATTGTCTGTGCTACCATTGTCCACTATGACCTTGCATACTCTATCTTTAGTCTTGCAAGCAGTCCGAAATAGACTATTTCTTTGGGCTGGGTTCTCTATCTCCTTCTCTGGCTTTAAGAGAACTTTCCTCATCATTAAGGATCTTCTGCCCTCAGTGTCTTCTACCTCAACATTCCTTCCTTGAGATTCGACAATGTGAGTTTCACCACCATATTTCTTCCTATCTAGACACTCATAGGATTTATGTCTAACTTTTCCACAGACAAAGCATTTCACTTCACCTCCTCTGCCTCTTCCTCTTCCTCTGGCTCTAGGAAAAGTATTTCTATCAGCATACTGCCTTCCCTGTGAGCTTCCTCCCCTCTCAGGTTGAGTTTGAGGTTTCTTCCCCTCTTCTTTAGGTTTCCGAGTTCTATCTTGGGCAATTGTTTTGCCTCTGGCTTGAATTCTACCCCGGCCTCTTTGACCTAGCTTTCGGCTCAGCTTCTCTTCAGATTTCAGAGCCATCTGATAAGAATCTTCCACAGTCCAAATGGTCATCATGCTCATCTCATATTGAATGTCATATCACAGACCATTCATATACTTGGAAACATTTTCATCATCGCTTCTCGATGACCTGCCCTGATGTTTATCTTGTAGAATTCTTCAATGTACTCTTTCACTGACATCAACTTCTGTCTCAAATTTTGCATCCTCTGAAACATAGTGATTTGATAATCCCTGGGTATAAATTTGGCTTTCATCTTTGCAACCATTCTATCCCAGCTCTTGATTTTATGCTTTCCCTTGTAGTGTCTATCAACCTGCAGTTCATCCCACCATAGTATTGCATGCCCTTTAAGTCTAGTAATGACATGTTTGACTTTCTTGTCTTCCTCTACTTCCTCATAGTGGAAGTATTTGTCTAGAGCTATAATCCAATATAGAAATTCTTCAACATCTAAGTTGCCTTCGTACAGTGGAATGCCCATTTTTTCTCTGGCACCTATCCTTGCAACAACCCTAAATAGGCGTTCATCCGCAGCATCTTCAACTGCAACTTCTTCTCCTTCGTTTCCAGCTTCATTTTCACTTTCGGCCTTGATGATATCCCCAACGTCAATTGTGCACCTCTATGCTGTCTCCATGGCATCAAGCCTGTCATGTAACTCGTGCATTTCTCTTTCCCTTGCTGGATCAGGCATTGGCATTGGCATGTCTCTTCTTCTCAGTGGCATGGATGTAAAATGTTCCTCTTTTCTCTGCTACAGAAAGAAAAGAACTTGTTCTGCAGCTCTAATACCAAATTGATGGTATCATACTACTCCTTTTCCTTTAGCTCACTCTGGCTGAAATATACAAACAAAATCAAGCTCTGATACCACTCTGACGCAAACCCATGACTCTCTGTCTGAGATCTGCACAAGATCGTTCTAAATTCTCCTCGAGCCGAAGTGGCTCCTTTGGTTCCTTGCTGAAACCTTCAACAAATCCGATCCCAAAGTCCTTCACAAAAAATCCACCTGCATCACGTGAACCAGGTGTGAGTCTTCGCCTCCACAAGAACACAACCAAGGCCTTAGCGCAAGCACCTTTTGTGACTCACAATCTCATGAGTTTGTGAATTAAAGACCCTCGACTCCAAACCTATGATACTCGAGAGTGCGATATGGGTATGGCCCCTTCCTTGCTAGTGCCTCTACAAACAAATACTGGCTAGGGCCTAGCTTTAGCACCCCTCGCAACTCGCAACTTCATTAGTTGGAGTGTTGAGCCCTTGTGCTCCTCCTTGAGAATCCCCAAGACGTGATAAGTCAACAATGGGTTGACTCTTTCCCAGGCGACGTGGGTCCTCTACTTGTCACCCACTTCCACTTTTCTCTGGGCGTTGTTACTATGCCACCTATCAACCACGTGGTCCCCAACAACCAGATGTGCCATGTGTTCACACGAGCCTTCGACGCTCGACACTTCACGACTTCTGCAGTCAAAAAGAAACTCTCTCAAACCTCGAACCCCCGAGTACGCGATACCACGTGGAGATTCTAATCCAATGATTCTCTCGAGTTTTGGATCCAACGGTTTGGATCTCCTTCTCTAGTCCTCGCAACTCAGAACTTTGTGCAAACCAAGAAATTTGGTCTGACCTCCAAACTCACGAACCATGATTTCACGATATGATCCAACGACGTACGCAAAGCACGATCAAGGAATCACGTTGATCCTAGATCCTAAGGTGATAGGTTTCACCAGCCTCTAACCACCTTGCAACTCTGCCAAATCCAATGACTCTCACAACTTCGCACTTCCTTCATGAAGGCTTCTCACCATCCACACGATTCCATTGGATTCTATGGTCCTCGCGACTTCATGAGCTCTCTATGGAGAATTCCGACCGCTCGATTCACTACTTAATGACTTTTGTCCAATGAATGAGTATTCTCCCTCTTGAACTTAACTTCTTTGAGATGATTTTGATCTTCGTCTCCCTTTGACATGGTTCAATTTCTACCTTCCTTTGAAGTGTTCAAAGGTGTTATCCCTCCTGAGCTTTCACTTCCAAAGTCAAGGCTTCCAAAAGGTTCCTGCTCGCACTCCTTGTGACAAACTTTCAAATAACTTCTGGTTATTTGAGTCTTTGACCCTGTGCACTCTTTGCAATAGTAGTCCTTCAACCTTCACCTTAGTTAATAACTTCTAAGGCTTCAAATAGCCTACACACACCTTGCACGACTCTGTGCCTCACCTGCACTTATGTGGGTATGAGAACAATGTTATCTCTCTTGAGATTTCTGAGATAAAACTCAAACTCTTGTCAACGCACACCTTGCGTACATTTCACTGCACTCCTTACAGGAACTCTTAGGATGAGAAATAATTGAAACTCATTCCTCTACTCTATCAGACTTCATACACTTAACATGGAATCACACATTTAACCCAGCATTGAAACAAATGCATAAATAGAGAGAATAAAACAACTGTAAGCATACCATTCATCAAATGTAAATAGTAAGCATCATAACACCATGAATATTGAGTCAAAGCTTCATATATTAACTCAAATTCTCCTGTACATGGGTTCTTCTCTACAGCTCTCTGCTACAGCTCTCAAAGATGATAATGTTACAAGGATTACAATGGTGAGGGTGTCTATATCCGTTTTCTACTCTCTAAACTATCTAATCTATGAATTCAAATCTACCTACTTTCATTAAATAGACTTAATGTCTATTACATCCGAAAGATGAGAGAAAATCTCTCAAGATCTGTTTACAATATGCAAGTACGCTTCCTTTAACTACTACATTAATATCTTCTCATTATTTTTTCAAAAACATTTCAAAATGTGCAAAATGTGTGTTTTTCTTTTCTAGCTGTCTTCCGCCTTTATGCTTTCTTGGTTGGATGCTTACGATACTCCTGCATCACAATGCGGGTTATGGAAGTTTTACTAGTGTCCATTCATGAGGGCACAACCCAAGCTGTTGAATGCCTTGGTGGATTATTGGCATCCTAACGCTGAGGCGTTTATGCTTGAGGGGAATTCGTTGACTCCAACGACTGATTATATATACTTTATGATTGGCCTCTCAATGAGAGAGGAACCAAACAAGTTGCATTCATTTCCCCCTAGGCCCTACAACATTGTCGAGTTGATCGAAATGCATTGTGAAGATGACACTGAGAAAGTAGGTTCTCAGGTGCCAATCCACAAGATTACCAACCTATCACTGAAGGTGATATTTTTTCTTATTGGGTGGATCACTATATATACGGACTTACATTAGGTCTCTCAGGCGCACATGTATTGTGTGATGCAGTTCTTAAATGCACGAATATTCGACTGGAGCACAACCATGCTTGACTTCATGAAGAGGAAACTCATAGAGTGTCAAGGGAGGAGTAAAAAAAATTTTGGGTTTGGTATTGTTTTATGCTCATTATTCTTTGAGAGGGTACCCATCGTCAGTCCATGAGAGATAGTGCAGGGGCATGTGGCCTCCTTCCTAGTAGTGAGTAGATGGGAAGCATTGCTGCCGCGACAGGGGGGAGGAAGGACCATATAGCCCTTCGACGATAATTTTTTTGACTAGTGGGAATGACAGATTCCTATGATAGAGGACTACCCCTACGCTGGAATCAACTTTTCCAGGGATCAGGACATACCCGTACCTCCTGGAGAAGAGCGAGGAGAGATAGGTACATTTGTTTTTAAAGTTTTTTATTTTTTAGTTTCTTTTTAATATATATCATTTTTTATGTGAATGAGAGTATCTGACAACTATGTATCTATTATGTACAAATGTGGGATCAGTGCGTCAAACAGATTTCTCGAGGACCAGGTGGCATCCTCGACCAGAGTCAATACTAGCAACAACAACAAGGGGACCTCCAACCATAGAGGATGAGAGATTTTTGAGACGAGTAAAGCAAAACCTCACCATGCTCACTCATGTAGTTCCCATGGCTGAGATCGAGGATCTCCCACCATCAATGCAGTCTCACGTAGTTGGGGTGCCACAGACCTGGGTTCAACTCTTCCGACGTTTTTCAAACTCCGTTTTTCACTATGGCAGGGACAACAGGCCCCCGTGCTTAGCTAGGATGGACCACCTATGTTCCGCAAACACTCTTTTTGTATATTTTTTAGGGCATAAGCCCCGTGATGTATACTGGATATGTATTTTTGAGGCGTTCACGCCCACCTATGTACTCTGAGACTTTTTGATATATATATATATATATATGTGTGTGTGTATTTACATCTTTTGTGTCTTATGGATCACATTTTTACAAATGTATGTACATGTGTATGTTTGTGCTTATTTTTTATGTGTGTTCAATATGCCAATCTAATAATTGATTATATAGAGTATCTATCATTTGATTTAATCTCCTAGGAACATGGATATGTGTAATGTAATCAAAGCAACATTCTAAGAGACGTACCCTAAGGAATCATCGGTGTAGAGTAGGATCATAAACGTGGTAAACCCCATTTAACTGGGACACAACCAACTGAGCATCTAAGTAGACCTGGAGGTGAGAGATACCATGCAACAAAGCATCACGAAGCAACTCTATCATTGCGCTGTATTCGGTGACATTGTTTGTGGAGTCACCTAAACAGATACCTCCAGAAGATAGCAACTGGCCTTGAGGCGTGAAAATCACCTAAGCTGTGGAAGAAAGCCTTTGAGTGTGTCATATAGAGTCATCCATGAACCCAACAAACACCTCATTCACTTGACATCTGCCACAGTGAAAAATATGGCATAAATAACGACACGTCCATAAAAAAAAAGACAAAAAAATAAATGTATAAGAACTATACATATGTACAAGAATTCACCCAGGCGACCAACCTATGAGTAATATTTCTTGAGATAGAGCCCATTTTTAGGATCCGCCAAAGAATTTCCTTCAAATTCAACCAGCCGATAAGTGCCCTTCTTTAAAACCTCCTTCACTATGAAAGGTCTGAACCACATGGGTTTGTACTTGCCTACCCCCAGGGATCCTTATCTTGGTCATAGACCATGACAAGGTTTCCTTTGGAGAAAATCCGAGGACAAACAAACCGATCATATTGACACTTGAACCATTTCTTGTGATCCTCATTAGCCAAGGCTACATAACGATGTTTCTCATAGAGCTGATCAAGATATAATAAGAATTCCTCAAGCGGTGAAGTGTCTGGAAATAACTCTACTGCCAAATTTAGAGATGGGATCTGACACTCTATTGGAAAGACCAGCTCTTACCCATAAACGAGTTGAAAAGGTGAGAAACTGTTGGTAGTATTTATAGACGTTCGGTAGGCCCATAATGCGAAGTACAACATCAAATTCCAATTTGAATTGGCAGAATTGATCGTTCGTTGTAGAATAATATTGAGGGACTTATTCACATCTTCCACCTTATCATTCACTTGTGGGTAGTAGGGTGATGAATGCTCTTGACTCAACCCAAGATTTGATGTTAAATTAGACATCATTTTGTTCTGAAAGTGACTATCATGGTCATTGAAAATCTCCTTCGGGATGCCAAACCTTGCTACTATCTAGTTAAAAATAAAGAGATCTATTGTTTTGCCATCATTGTTAAATGTTTTCATAGCCTCGACCCACTTTGTGAAGTAGTCTACCGCTATGATGATATACGGATTCCCCCTTGCTGAAGTTAGGTGGCATGTAGTATAATCAATCCCCCACATGGTGAAGGGACCAAAAACAATGATGGGAAACATGGGAGAAGGATGTGCCATCATCTTCTGAGAGAAGATCTGGCATGGGTGGCACTTCTTGACCGACTCAACACAATCCTTAATTAAGGTAGGCAAAAAGTAACCGGCTCGTAGAATCTTTTGGGTTGTTTCCAACCCAGAAAAATGACTGCCACATGCTCCACTGTGGCAGTTGTTAAGAACAAGTTACGCTTCTTCATGAATGAGACATCGACGAAGGATGAAGTCTACACCTCAATGATACAAAGTGTCATCAAGTATGAGATAGTTTCGTGCCTGGTGGCATACATGTCGATTCTCATCGTGAAAAGAATAGACGGGGCACTTCAAAGTCTGGATATAGACTAGTATATCTCTATACCAGGGGTCCGAAGATGAAATCAGAAAAATATCTCCTTTAATCAACGATTCTTCGGGCGTAACATCACCTGATTTGACTGGAAGTTTCGAAATAAGTTCTGTGAAGACCAGTGAATTTTTTAATTTCGTGGAAACAAAATCCAAGTCAAATTCCTCGAGGATAACAATCCATCTACTGATCTTTCTGCCAATTACACGTTGTGTCAACACATATTGGAATGGATTCACAATGGCAATGACGGTGGTATTGCGAAGCAGGATATAATGACGGAACCGCTAGACAGCATGCATTGTTTCCAATGCAAGCTTATCAACATGAGAGTAGTTGAGTTCTGGTCTAGCCAGGCCTCAGATTAGGTAATAAATCACATGCTCTTTGAGAAGATCATCCTCTTGAACCAAAACCATATCAATGGTCGACTCTATGGTGGCCAAGTACAGTAGGAAATCTTTATTATAATTGAGAGGCCAGAGCAGAGGGGCAGACGTGAGGTTACATTTCAACACTTCGAAAGAGCATTGAGCGACTTCCTCCTAATAGAAAGGGACTCCATTTTTCAATAATTGCATGAACCCTTTAGTGATCTCTGCATAGTTTGCGATAAAACATCGAAGGAAGTTATCTTTGAAGCTGAGGGACTATGCATGGGGGAGGAAGCTGAACTATTGCCTCAACCTTTAAAGGATCGACCATGATCCCTATTGTCGAAACTATGAAACCTAAAAGATGATCCGACGTCACACAAAAAATGCACTTGTTGGGATTCAAGCGAATCCGATAGTAGCAACATCGCTCAAAGATAAGTCGTAGGTGTGTGGGATGATCAACTCTCTTACGATATTGTGTTGCTAAATCATCGATATAATCCTCGACTATATGTTTGAGATCATGGAAAGAAAAGACATGGCCCCCTGAAAATTCACTCCAATATTATTCAGACCAAAAGGCATCTTACGATAAGAAAATGTGCCCCATGGATAGATAAAAGTTGTTTTATGTTGGTCATGGGGTTTGATCTGAATCTGGTTATATCCTGAGAAACCATCCATGAATGAAAAGACCTCATAGCCTATGCATTCATCGACAATCTGATCAATGAATGGGGTGGGGAAATTATCCTTTGGACAGGGCTTGTTCAAGTCACAGAAGTCCATGCACACTCAAATCATACCCTATTTTTTGTTAACAAGAATGAGATTTGACGCCCATTGCGTCAGTTGAATGTGGTAGATGAAACCGGCTTTAAGCAGTTTCTCTACTTTAGCCTTAATAGTTGTCTCTTTCTGAGGATTCAGTGGATGAAGATTCTGTCAGACTGGATTGGAATCAAGGTAAGTCGTTATCTCATGTTCAACAATTCTTGGATCGATGCCTGGAATTTCCTCTTAAGATAAGGAAAAAACATTGCACAATTTCTTAAATAAATCTGTATAGATCTAAATCTCTTCAGGGGAGCCTAGAGATTTCAATAGGTATATGATCTTGACATCACCAGAAGGAGGCGGGTAATCGAAGGTACCCATCAAAGGTGGGCACAAACCAACCCCTATGTTAATGACATTGGGCTGAGGGTTATCAATCGTCGGGACCTTGGATGTCCTCGATGAAGGGTCAGGATAGGAGAAGGACAACTGATCAATGGATACAATCCGGACCTCATGTGGAAACAAAAAGACCCGAAAAACTATGGAAACCACTGCATGCATAGAATAGGTGAAACTCCTTCCTAACATAAGGTTGTAGTTGAGAGGTGCATTGACCACTTCAACTTCGGCGCACACAGTCTTCCCTCTTAACTGCACAAGGAAAGAAGGGATGATACCATGTGGTCTGAAAGAATGACCTTCAAAAGAAGTAAGTAGATTAGGTGATGGAGAAAAAATGGGTTGGCAATGGCATTCCAACACGCCAATGACATCACACATGTCGAGGTGCCCTCATCAACCACCATGCAGAAAATATTCTGGGTAAAAGTTTTCGTGGTGTAAGCCACTACTATATGAAACACAACATGGTATGGGAGACGAGGTTTCAAGTCAGTCATATCAAGAATGACTGTTCCCGATTTACAAGTCCTGAAATATCCTAAGTAAACTAACAAAGCCTTTCTCTGCAAATGGTAGCTCCATAGGACATCCAAAGAGGACATCACGCAAGGGGTTTGTGACAAATCCTCCACCATAGAGTAGTTATGGGTGGACCTCATGTTTGGATTATGTGAAGCTTTCTTGAACACCCCTTTCGGGATGTGTGCCATTGTTTCACCCATCATCTTCTCAATATGGAGAGGAACATATGGGTTTACGACTTATTTACCCTTTTCAACAGATTCTGACTTTCCGTAATCGTGTGCCCTAGTTTCTATGAAAGCGTCAACTTTCAACATGTAAATGTTCACGACCGAGGATTTAATAGAAGACGAAGGGGGTCCCTGAATGCCCCCATCTGTGCTCATAGAGGCTTGAGTCATATGTTTCCCATGAGGAAATGGGTTCGTTAACATAGCAGGATGTTGTTGTGCCAATAAATTCTGGGCCTATGCAAGTAGAGGGCACATGTGAGTCAGGTGGTCTTCCATGCAAAGGTTACACAGTTATTTTGACTTTCTCTTCTCTGTGTTTCCCCCACCAGAATTGTTAATGGGTTTCTTATCCCCTTACCCTTCTTGTTTCTTTGTTTTTTATTTCCATCAGGATGCTGGTTGGCCTTCAGGTTCGTCGACTGCACACTGTGTACGTCTGACATTTGAGTAGGGGGAGAAGATGAACCAGAGGTCTGGTTGGTTGTTTTCTGCTGTATCGACAATTGTTGCAATCAATTTGACAAATTATCAATGGGATTTGCTTGTGATGAACCAACTATACCATCGGCATGTGGTCCATACTTGTGTCTGGCCTTGTCAAGGATGGACCGTGGCGCATCTGGTAAAAGCTCATAGAGTAAACCAGACTGAGAGCATATCAGTTCAAGCTGTTGAGCTCTCATTATCACCTCTTCCTCTGAAAACACTCCCGACGTTGCAAAATCCTTGGATAACTGAGGTACCAAAGACTTAAGGAACCACTCCAGTAGAAAAGATGGTGGGACTGGTACTTTTATCAAACTCTTTTGACGCTGCCATTCTCAGATGTGATCCGAGATATGATCGACCTTTGTTTGCTCAAAGTTGGCTAGCAATTTGGTGCTGACATCGTATCTCACAGGTAGTTGGAAATGGTTTAGGAAAACCATTTCCAAATATCTAAATTAAGATTATATTAAGCAGTCAAGCTCAATGTACCATTTTGCGGCTCTCCCAATAAGAGTGTGTTGAAATAGGCGCAATTGTATGGAGTCGTCTCGCAGAAAGTTCAACGAGCACCATAAGTGAAAAGTGGTCACATGATCACCTAGATCTTTTTTAGGCTTACCTTTGAACTTTGAAATGTCTGAGGGAAACTTAGTCAGCATGGGAGGCCAACACGGATCATGACAAATTGGGTCCTTTAACAACCTTGACAAGTTTGGAAAATGTAACGTCGCCAAAAATGGTAGTTTGGGCTATTGACTATGTACAAGAAGAAAGGAGCCTAGAGTTTGACTAGCACTAGGCTTCCAGGAAGAGTTGTGTTGATGCCCAAGGTTCCGGTAAATAACATGGCCTTGGCCAACGTACAGATACTGCATTTTCTGGGACATCATTGGTTGATTTCCATAATTGGACATTGAGGGTTGGGTGGGGATTTATCCCTACATTGTGTTCCAAATATTCTGGAAAGGGTTGCCCCCTATCGATTCGAAGGGCATAGGTACCGAGCCTTGCCCAGGATTTCATTGACCATGGAAGGGGTTCCCCCAGTTGACATCCCTGACAAGGGAACTGATCCCTGCCACGGATTCCAGAGTCCTTGTGAGGAGAAGACATTTCCCCCCCTGTGTAGGAATAGTACCCTGTACAGGATTCTGTTTTCCAAAACCAGGGTTTCCCCCGACCGAGATGGAATTTGATGAGAAAGCATTATTACCAAACACGTTGAACAAAGAGAATGACATTGAACCCACCGACATGGTGTAGGAGGAAGGTCCTAGACTACCTGCTCCAAACAAACTGTAGTTCATGTTTGGCCCGATGGGTTGCTGGGGAGCACCACCGAGCGAGGGGGACGAAGGAGGTATATGACCCCTTCCATAAGGGATAGAATTATAGGGGGCTGAGGTGCCCCCCATGGACCCTTGAAAAGGATCGTTTGATCTCCCTGCCCCCAGACCCATGGTCTATAGGGTGGAGTAGGTGAGGACATAGTTCGTATCAAAGCCAAGAATCCCATATGAAAATGGAGGTCCCGTCGCACTCTGTGTGAATGAAGCAATGATAATCACCATAGACTGAATCAGATGGATGTCTAAAGTAGAGGTGGTCGAGACCATTGTGGTCGAGACTGACAAAGGTGGTTTAGGAGGAAGAATTCTCCCAGTGGTGGTCGTCGTTGAGGGAGTGTGAGGACTCCCTGACAAAGTAGAAACATTTGCTTCCATCACTTCTTGCAAGAATATCTAATGCTTGTGATGTGTCACCCTTGGAGGGGAAACCTGTATCAAAAGTGGCATCGACAAGTCAGTGATCGAAAGGGTTAAAATTCCCAAGAGCTTCCGCTCCGAGGTAAGAAATAGTTGGTTCTTCTAGATTCGAGTGTTCTCCTCTCGGGGATGGCTCAGGCATAGTTTCCTGCAGCCCAATCGCCTCAAATGACCCTTGTTTGGTCAAGTATTTTCTGTAATGGTGGTGGTGGTGGCTCCAATGTAACCGATAGTAGGCCCTAAAGCCTTCGCGACCGACGAATCTCTTGATCTTCCACTTTGTGAAAAGATCAGTGACATAATAAGGCTTTTACTAACATTTGAAAACAATCACACACTAGAAAAGTTCCTATGAGATAAAGCAAGCAAACCACTATCTAGTTGGAAGAACAGTTACACCAACCAACACTAGAGAAACTTACCGATGCAAGTGAAACTCGAACACGGAAGCACCCTCAGGGTATACTCTACAAAGTGTAGCCTGATGTCTTCCCTAGGTACCGCGGTATACCCCCGTAGTCACCTGTGTAAGTCTATAGAATAAAGGCAACTAGGTTGCCAGCTCGTGAATAGTCACCAGGCAGGTACATCCAATAGTCGGTTGGACCATAATGAGCAGGGTTTCAAACCTGAAACCTATTGAGGGAATCAAAAGAAAGTGGTCTGAAACACAACTAAGGACCTCGAATGGATTCAAGATCCATGAAGCTCCGTAGGCAAATGCAACCGACAATATCTGACAACAAGTCCTTTATATGCGTTCTACACTATGCTTGGTCCAGATTTGGAGGGGTTATCTCTACTACCTTTCCACACACGGTCTCGTGTTTAATCCCTATGTTAGAGGGGGGTCCCAGATAACTTTCATGTTTACTGTACTTTTTACACTCCCTAGCTCTAACTCCAATGTTTGTTTGTAAGCCTTGAAGAGTTTCCTCTCCAACTTAATTCAAGGCTCTAGCCTAGACTAGTTGATTGACCCTACAAACATAAAGTCTAGTTGATTTTAAATTAGTGTTAATTTTAAATGGCTTGTTTTAAGTCAAGGAAATGGAAATGAAACTAGTGGTTTGTTTTGAGAGACGAAGAAGGAGAAATAAACGAAACTGAAAGAAAAATTACTTCTATTTGACAAATAAAGATTTGCAAATAACTCTTTAACCAACTTTTCATAACTACTTTTTCTAAGATCTTTTAAAGGAAAACCTAAAACGAAATTTCGATTGACTACGAGCTACTTAATGTTCTAAGAAATCAATAAAGAACTTAAGAAAATAACTCTTTCTCCTAACAAGCAAAATAATCAACCCAACTACTTAACCAAACAAAGAAATGAAATCTTTATTTATTTATTTTGAAATGCTTCAAACAAGAAAACTCGAAATAAATCTTTTTTCTTTTCTTTAAAGAAAGTGAAAGGGGAAAAAGTAAAATACAAGACAAAACTGGAACTGACCTCTGGCCCACTGCGGATCGCAGGGAGTCACTGAAGACACCAAACAGGTTGATCAAAGACTCACAGACTCGTCTAAAACCCTTTCAAAGAAAATAAAATAAATCTTTAAAAAGATAAGAAAAATTACATCAAACCCGGGCTACGATTGTATAAATAGAGACACTATACTTAATCAAGAAACCCTGAGAAGTATGACTTCAATAAGGGAAGAGGTTGACTACCTCTTCTTAGAGAAAAAATTTATTGACACAAGCACGCTAATGATACTTAAGCAACAAGATGTATATGAAGCAGGACGCGTATGTACATGTGTAGACCCACAACAACCACATGCACCTCTATAACTTATCAAAAAAAGAAAACAAACAGGCAAACTGACAGGGCAAGGAGAACTAGTATGGCACCAAAAGGTGACCAGAATCCCTTAAAGACTCAACAGACTTACATAAACTCAAAAGGTAATAAAACCAATCAAACACCCAAAAAATATCCTAAAACCCTAGAGGCTTCCCCAATATGGTCGCCAGTTCTGCTAGTAGGGAAAACCCCCCTAAGGACTACACTAGGGTTAAAAATGTAGGCAGATCAAAACCATCTAAAAGTATCCTACTTTTCTAACTACCCCGAACATACCCCAAACATATGCATGAAAGACAAAGTGAGAAGGATCAGGTAATTGTACCTTTTACTCTGTGTCCGGTGTCGATCCTCTCGCGCTTGATAGCTTCACCGACTGCAAGCCTCCTCCTAAGGCTAAACTGCATTCACAAACAAATAAACAAGAAACTAGAAACATGCATCTCATATATAAATCATGGGTTAGATGTTAGAATAAAACATAAATAAATCATATTTCGGGACAGGAAAAGTATTTCTTTTATTGATATCACAATGTTTACTTACAACAAGGTCAGCGACTGCTCCACAAACCTGGTCCGGGCTCCTATTTATCAAGCTCCAACTGCACCTCCGCGTATATTTCTCCTCTCAACCTTTCTCTAGGGAAATGGAATAGGCTTATGATGGAGAAAAAAGGAAAAAATGGGAAATTCTGAGGAAAATCTCATAAGGTGGCTTCAATTTCTTGGGTCGAGGAGGGGATGTGAAATGGGCAGAGTTTCATTGTTCTTATTCTTGGATTGGGAATGAGACCCAAAAACCTCCTTTTATATGAAAAAAGGATGGTTATTTGGTTGGGTGACGGGATATAGGAAATGGATCAATTGGGAAGCTACCCAATAACCCGTAATCTCAACGAATTCCTTGCAACTTTTGCAAGTATACACGGGTTGTAGTGATGCAGCTAGGGTATGTACGTGGGCTATAGTGGTGCAGCAGATGTACATACATGGGAAGTAATGGTGTAGGGCACATACATCTTCAAAAATAGTATTTTTAAGAAGATCTTACTTAGTGATGGCTTAAAAAAAATGGCAAGTAAGAGGGTCCGATGCCAGATATGCATATGTAGAGAAATTTAGGGTTATAACAATTACTCCAAAATCCCCCCTGAACATCACTATGGTGAAAATAAATAATGGGTCCCTGCAACGAGGCCATGTTAGGTACCCAAATACAAAATATACACTGAAATAAAGTGAGGAAANCCCCCCCCCCCCCCCCCGCCCCCTCAAGGTACAATGTATGTAAAAAGAAGAACTACAGTTGATAGGAAATTGTGTCCTTCGCTCCAAGATGACTTCACAAAGAATGTAACTTCTGCGCAGTGAAGGTCTTGGTGAATATGTATGCCGTCTATTCTGCTGAAGGACAAAACTGTAAGTTGATGATCCCCTCGTGTACTAAGTCCCGGATGTAGTGCATGTGGATCTTGATGTGCTTCATCTGCTGCCTCTGAACTTAATCTATGTATAACTTCAGAGTGCTCTGGTTGTCACAACAGATGACGATCGACCGATGAAACTGAATTCCCAACTCAGTGAGAAAATGTTGTAACCACATAGCCTGAATGGTTATGTTAACTACCCCTCTGTACTCTGCCTCGACTGAAGATAGAGAAATGGAAGCTTGCTTCTTTCTCGACCAAGAGATAGGCCTAAAACCAAGACTGAGCCAGTAACCAGATGTGGACTTGCAATCAGTGTTATCTCTAGCCCAATCGAAATGAATAAACCCGATGATATCTAATGTTGAGTCTGCTACATAATGAATCCCAAAGGTGATGGTGCCCTTTACGTTTTGAAGGATACACTTTGCAGCTTTCCAATGTAGCTCATGAGGCTCCTGCATTGACCTAGAAACTACGCCAAATGCATATGAGAGGTCTGGTCTGGAGTGTGTGAGATACAACAAGCTCCCCACTAGCTATCCTTTCAGTGTGTTGTCAACCAGTGGAGTCTCCCCTCCATCCTCAAGTTTAAATCCTAATATGAAAGGAGTAGGAGAAGACTTGCAGTTTGTCATGTGAAATATCTCAAGTATATCTCGTGCATACTTAGCCTGAGACAGTTTGATGCCTGATGCATCCTAACTGATATCGAGTCCATGGAAGAAGTGTAGTGGACCCATGTCCATCATAAAAAACCTGTCATGTAGAATCCTATTGACTGCAACAATTGTTGAAGTTGAGCAACCGATGATCAACAAATAATCAACATACAAAACTAAGAGTAGAAGTGAATCAACCATCCTAAGCATGTATACATTCAGGTCTAATTTACAATGTACAAAGTTTTGTGACAACAGGTAGGATTCCACCTTGGCATACCATGCCCTCGGAGCCTGATTGAGGCCATAAAGGGACTTCTTTAGTCAACATACCAAATATGAGTCCTGCATAAATCCCTGGGGCTTCTCCATGTAGATCTCCTTAGAGATATAACCATGAATAAATGCATTATTCACATCCATCTTATGGAATTCCCATCCTTTGGCTACCTCAATGGAAAATGCCAATCGTATGGAATCCATCTTCGCTACTGGAGTGAAGGTCTCATCATAGTCAATACCATGAACCTGCTGAAATACTTTGGCAACAAGCCTGGCTTTGTATCTACTAATTTGTCCATCCATTGTGCTCTTGGTCCTATAGACCCATCTACATCTAACAAGTTTCCTCCCAGAAGGAAGGGGAACCAGATACCAAGTCTGGTTCTCGAGGAGGGAGATGTAGTCCTCCTACATGGAGGATTCCCAAAAAGTATTTCCAATAGCCTTGCCATAAGACTGTGGATCTGAAGACTGAACCAAGAAAATATTTCTGGAGGGCAATGGTTCAATGGAAGTGAGTGAAATAGGAGTCTCCTTGAAATCCTCCTAGTATCGGCTAGATCACCAACGAGATCCCCTGCATCCTGAAGAGTAGTTTGTGCCCACTTGGGCCTCTTCTCTAGCTCTGCAACTACATATAGATGCTCTGACTCTGTATCTGACTGTACTGACTTTGAATATGAATCATCTGATTCCCCTTAATTAGAACTCACATTTGAAGAAGAGTCAGCATGTGCATGCTCATCATCTTGGACAGGTGGAAGAGTGAAGGTGTCTGCATGTGGCTGCTGAGGTACATGCGAGACACTTTCCTTGAATTGGACACTATACTCAGTGATGAGCCAGTTTGAGGAAAGATCAATAAGCCAATATCCCTTCACACCGTTGGGGTACCCAAAAAAAATGCACTTAGTTCTTTGTGGATCAAGTTCCTTCCTCTTTTCAGAAGGAATCCTAGCCCATGCACGTGAACCGAAATACGAAAGTGGGTCACTTCCAGTTTGAGGCCACTCCAATCCCATAGTCTCTATGGTAGTGAGTTTGCATGCATCATGCAAGATTCCATCTCCTTTAGAGATCGGTTTTTCCGCTCAACAACTTCATTTTTCTGCGGAGTATAGGGAACTGTGTGCTGCAACTAAATCCCCACCTCATGGAAAATATTATGGATCTCATGATTTACATACTCTCCCCCATTATCATTTCGGAGGAATTTTATATTCTTTCCGAACTATCTCAACCAGGGATTCAAAATCTTTGAGGTGTTGAAATACCTTGGATTTTTTCCTGAGAAAGTAGATCCATGTAAAACATGAGAAATTGTCAACAAAAATGAGAACAAACCTCGCTATTTTGATCGATGGATGCGGAAAAGGACCCATGAGGTCACTGTGGATCAGATATAAAGGTGAAAAGGCTCTCTGAGACTTTCCCTTGTCAAATTTCTCTTGAGGGTGTTTCCTAAGAATACATCCCTCATAGACTCCCTTCGAGAAATGGATTTCTGGTAGACCATCAACCAATCTTTTCTTGCTAAGTTGTTGCATGTGTCTGAAATTCAAATGTACAAACCTTTCATGCCATATCCTACTACTTTCATTAGCATGAGTAAGCAGTAAAGTAGAATCAAGTTCAATGAATTCAAAAAAAGTATACAATCTAGACTGATGATTTACCTCACCGGTAGCAACCCTAGAGTTGGTTTGCATGTCATAGATTTCCATGGAATTTGGTGTGAATATGAATTTATTTCTAGTGCCGGAATTTGTCATCTGATACATGGAGAGAAGGTTGAAAGAAAGTTTGGGAATGTACAACACATTCTCGAACATTCAATTGGTGAGTTCAATCCTTTCTTTTTCGGTGACTTCGATAGAAGAGTTGTCCCCCATCAGAATAGAAGGACCTTTGCATGCATCCAATGAAGAATATATTGCTTTTGAGGAAGCCATGTGATGTGATTCTCCTGAATCTACGATCCAAGCACTGGGAGAGGAGTTGATGGCAATCAAGGCATGGATAGAATTGCCTTTCTTGGAATTCGGATCTTCTAGCTTCTTCTTCTTGGAACCCTCGGGGATGCGATCTCCAAGGTTGTTTTTATGAAGTATTTGAGAATTAGATCTATTTTTTTTCATGCATTTGGATTCTTAATGGAATCCTTTGTGATAGTACGTGCATTTCTCCCCTTTTCTTCCCTTTTCCCCTTTGGATCCAGAGGCATCGGTGAAGGGTTTTGTGTACCCTTCCTTCTTCAGATGTGCATTTTCGTTTATCTTTATCTTTATATTTCTGATATTTGTGGCTTCCATCTTGCATAGTGAGTGCATGCACCTTTGGTCCTTTGATTGTTCCCATGTTGATGAGCTTGGTTTTCTCTTGTGTCAGTGCTTCGATAAAGTCCTCAAGAGAAGGCATCTTCCAGGTGGATCCAAAGGCAAATATGACATAATGGAATGTGAATACAAATACACATTATTAAATACGAAGATTGGAGAGAATGGTGAGAACCATTTGTTTCTCTGCCTTCAATTTATCAACCCTACAATCTTTGAGTCGCGACAGTAAATAATTGAATTTTGTAAAGAAATCTTGGATATTGTCAAAGTTTTTTGGATCCAATGTGAGCAGATCCACCTCCAACATGTGTCCCCTCATCTCATATTTTTTTTCAAAGAGCCCTTCCAAGGTGGTCCAAGCTTCATTGAGAGTCTTATAGGAAGATATATGAAAAAGGAGATTGGGAGAAATAAGACTGCAAATTGTTCTGAGTGCCTCATCCATGCGATTTAAATACTTGTATTTTTCTATGGTTGATGTCAGTTCTGTATCTATATTCCAGTTTAACCTGTACAACCCTCTGGTTTGGAGATGTATGGATATTTTCTCCTTCCATGCAAAATAATTGTAAGGTGTAAGAATTACTTATTTTTGGAAATCCATCTTTCCGCTGTCTTCAATCTCTTGTACCTGCAAAAAAAATTTGGTGTAGCTTTTGCCTAGCAGTTCGTTAGCTCTAATACCATGTAAATTGTTAATGATCAAAAATAATTTTGCAAATTATTTGACATCACATGATTAAATGATTATAAGGTAGAAGATTTATTTATAGATATTAAGTTTCAAAGTCTTGAGACGGGCTTTAAATCATATCATTTCAATGAATAAATGAATTCATATCTCAAAATATACCAAAAGCTAATTTTTAGATTTCGACGGCTAAATGGTCAATTTTAAATTGTGGTAAGCCGCCAAAAGCTCTCCTTTTCGGTGGCTAAGGAGCCAACATTTTAGCTTGTAAGCCGTCGAAATCTCTAAAGAGTCTAGATCGGTCTTCTTTCTGCCTAGATCGTGTTTTTTCATTTCCAGAATCTGTGGGAATGATCTCAAATTAAATATAATAATGATTAGAATCTAGATCATCCTCCTCATCAAGTTTTGAAGGCATATGGTAAGGGAATGAAGCCAAATGGCATGTTTATTCTTGACAGAAATCACCCAGGCATCAAAGAAAAATTTCGAAATTTGTGATTTTCACCAGCAAGCTACCAAATAATTCTCCAGGTTGTCAAATTCGACTTATGATGATAAGATTAGATCATTTATGCTAAAAGATCAAAATGATTATGTTTATTTTTGGTATTTCAGATCCAATAAATTAGGATCTTTAAACCTTGATGTAAAGGCTATAAAATCCTAAGATTTCTAAACACCAGGGGGGAGAAAAATAGTCGGAGGACTGTGGTTCTATTCTTGAAGACTTGTATATTTCATCCTTTGGAGATGTCCATGAATATATCTTGACATTGATCTTCTTTCGCTTTGTTTGTTCAATTTTCATCTCTTTTCTCTCCAAGTTTATGTATACTCAATGACAAAAGGTTGTCATCCCATCTCTTCATTGGTATATTAGACCTAAATACATTGCTTCTTATGTTTGTCTTAGTGCTAGATAGTTGTCATCCTATCAGTGCACTCATAAGCTTAAGCTACAAGTATTTACTTATTATGTCTGGCCATCTACTATATACAAATATTATATATGTTTCTAATGATATGAAGGAGTATCTTACCTATCATTACTGGCCATTCACATATTCTTTTGTGTAGGTATTTCTTGCTAGCATAATGAGTCTTCTCCATGTTTTCACACATTTATTAAAACCTTCTGAGCAGCATAGTTGAAAGCCTTGGTATTTCAAATGACCCATGTCTTTCTAAATGGATGTAAGTTTATAATTCCATCCGAGTTGATCCTATTTCTCCACAGGTTATTGATCTATTTAAGTTACCAAGCTTACACCCTTCTACAGTCAGGGAGTGATTTCTTGGAGTGATAACAAAATGGCGCCATTGTCGGGGAATGAAAGTGAAGCAGACTTTCCCTGGGAGAATGACATAGATCTGTGTCTTGATGGCAGACAAGAGACATACATAAAATTTGAATGTAATCATTTGCCTGGTGACTCCACATTAAAGACTCCACTGGGGAGGATCTGATTGATAGAAGATGAAGAAGCTGAATTCTAAATGCAAGTATTAGTTCATTAGTTTGCTTCATGAACTATTGTTTTTATTTATTAGCTCCTTCATATTCTTCCCTTCACATGTTAAAAGAATTATCCTCTATTTTATATATTCTGAAGATTACCAGACTTCTTTTATATATCCATCTTTAGAATAAGATTTGTAGCCTGATTGCATTGTAGATGTTGATTCAGTCATTTTGCCTCAGCCTTCTCATAAATATGACCATTTTATTTCAATTCCTTAATAATCTGATCAGCCACGTTATCTTGAAGAAATTACAATTGTTTCAAAACCCTGTCAGATTTCAATTCCTTTTACCAAAAATTATGAACCTTGTCATGAACCCGTTAACTCTCATAATCCACCCACTTCTTTTCAAATAAAAATTAGGATGAAGATGTTCAACCCTTTAAATATTCCCTCTCTTCTTCATCCTTATCCTCTTGACTTTTATGAATATCTTCCCTTGTTTTCTGGAGAGAATCAAGCTTCAGCTGAAAGACACTTGGAATCCTTTGAGGATTTTATTGATCATTTTCAGATTGTTCATGAAGATGTGATCATGAGATTTTTCTCTAAATCTTTAATTAGAGATGTTTTTGTTTGGTTTAAGGGTCTAAGAGATGATTCCATTGACTCTTGGATCAAGTTCTCTAATGTTTTTATGAAGCATTGGGGTGAACATAAATCACCAGATTCTTACCTTGCTGATTTTTGTGCTATGAAAAGAGAACAAAATGAAATTTTGTCTGCTTTCAATCGAAGATTTTGCAACATATACCATGGTATTCCTTTGGAGATTAGGCCTAAAGAGACAGATGCCATGATATATTATATGATGGAATTGCATTCAAAACTTGCCCTTCTTATGCTAGAAAGGAAATATGACGCAGGGTCGCGCCACCCAGGCACATCCGCTCTCACAGGACCTTCTTCTTCTCAGCCCGAAGAACTTGATGGTTCTTTTATTTCCCTGTAAGGAAATCCGCACCCATAGCACTCTTCCCTGAGGTCTCCCCTTTACTACCGGGAGATCATCAAAACCTCGCTACCTCGCGAGTTCGTGACTTAAAACCTCCAAACTTTCCTTTCAAATCTTGCGATACTCGATCTGGCGATACAGGTATAGATCCTTTCACATACAACCGTGGGCTAGGATTAACTATTAGCGCCTCTCGCAACTTCGCAACCTCGCAATCTCAAGACTCGCAACCTCGTCAGTTGAATCGTCGATTTTTCACCCTCCTAGTCCGCGAGTCTCCGAGATGTGAGAATTCAACGGGGTATTGACTCATGTCTCCAGGTAGCACGTGTCCACCCTTTGGCTGCATGGTCCCACCTTATGCTCTTCCACGCATCCACGCAAATCTCGGCTCCTCGACACTTCACGACTCGGCATTCACATGACTCTCTCTCTTCGGCACTTCATGACTCGCGAATCCTTTGTGCCACCTGTATTCCACTCGCGCTCTGCTATGGCCCACACTACTCTCCACTTGTTGGGATATCTCTATCTCGCAACCTCGTGATCCCCGTGGCCAAATTCTCGAACCTTTTCTTGCGAGGTCCCGAAACACGATCCCTCGCTTAGATCTAACGATCCTCCTGTGATCCGGATCCAACGACTGTCCTTCTCTCGCTGCCTCGCAACCTCGCGACTTGGAGTACCCAACGCTTGAACTCTCAACCTGCGAACTCTTGAGTTCATGAGATCTCTCAATCTCTCGCCACCTGTCCTCCTCAGATGAACGACTACAATTTTCTCTCCACTTCGTCGCCTCACGTCCTCGCGCCTCACGACTTTGAGCACCCAATATTGGGACTTTACCCTGCAAGCTTCCAAGTTGCGAGATATCTGATCTCTGCCACCTGTCCTCTCATATGGATGCTATGATCCTCTCACCACTCCGCTACTCGCAAAGCTAAAGGGATTCCCTTTCAGTCCTCCAATGTCTGAGTCTGCGAGAGGAGAATCTCCTGACACACGTCCTCCTCAATGAACGGCTCTGACCTTGTAAGGATATCGTGTCTCGCGATATCACTGCTCTTGCTACACAACTTTCAGGTCTTTAACTCCTGAGTCCCCGATACACGATACCACGTGTAGATCCTACAGCTCTGGTGACTCTGAATCGACAACTCTGTCTCTCCTGAGCTTCAAACCCTTCAGAATCTTCTCGCCATAACCTCCTTGCACCTCTACAAGATCTGACGATCCTCGGAACTTCGTGAAATCTCCTCAGAGGATTTCGACCGTCCGTTCTTCCTTGGTTAATCCCCGAGATGAAAAGGAGTATCTCTCCACGAGATTCCTTCACTGCTTTTCCAACCTGCGATGTTTCTCCCTGACTTCAAATCACACTTGTCTACATTGATCTTCAGCAACTCAGAGGCCTATCCTTCCTGAGCTTTCCACAACTTCAACCTCAACAAGGTTCTCTGCATGCATTCCTTGCGGCAAGCCTGCGAACACTTCAATTGTTCGAGCTTCCTTTGACTCTGCGTATACCCATAGCAACAGTCCTTCAACACTTCTACTCAGTTTCACAACCGAGACTCTCCTTAGCCTGCGCACTCCTTGCACGGCTCTAGCAACCCACTTTCACTTATAAGTGCTTTGAGAACAAGAGCTTAACTCCCTGAGCCTTCTATCAATGCACTCCTTGTGGACAAGTTCAACTGCACACCTTGCAAGAATCCTTGCTCAAGAGAGAAACAATTGTAACTCACCTCTCTTCCTCTCAAATTTCAATCTTAACACATGAAATCATACACACAACATAATGACAAATGCATAACAGGAAGTAATATTCATAAGTAGAGCATTCAACATACATACACAGAGAATAACACAACAACCATGAATCTGAATCAACTTCTTCTATTAATTCAAGATTTGTACATGGGTGTGTTGACGGGCGAAAATGACCGTCCGTCAACTGGGAGAGTGGAACCGGTCCGGGGTTGTCTAAATAACCCAATTCGTTTGGTATGGACCACCCTGACGAGTTTAACGGCTCCGTTGGCCGCTCTAAGGTCTCGCAAGGAAACCGAAGAGAAAGTGATTTAAGCTAAATGATCTAAAGTAAGGAAACTAGAAACTAATAAAACAAACTACAATAAACTAACTAACTAAATAAAAAGAAATCAAACTAAATTAAAGGAAACTAGAAACTAATAAAACAAACTTAACTAAACTATACTAAACTAACTACAAATTACGCTAACT
>ML794482.1:12281-24418 GCA_009831015.1 Picea engelmannii
GACTAATAAATGTAATCTCATCCATAGTTTAACTTAGGTGCATTGGTTACAACCAATCCTGATTTGATCTCACCCGTATTCTAACTTGGTTGCCTTAGTTACAACCAATCCTGATTTATAGGATCTAGAATCCTATTCCCGGATGAGTTTTGTTGTCACTGTTTCCAACAGCTTCCCATGTATAATTGATTTAGACATATCTTTGGATCCCTTTAAAATGATTGTGCAAGCGCTGTAGAATTTATTTTACACTGAAGATCTTTAAACATAGAGTTGAGTTATTTATGAGATCAATTTGATTTTTGGTTTTAGAAAAAAATATTTTGTTTTATAATATATAAAATTTCACTTTTAATTGAGTTAAAATATGGCCTTTTGTTGCAGTCAATTTGATTTTATTCATTTGGGGAAGATAGCATTTTTCTTTTAATATGTAAAACTTCAATTTCAATGGAGTTACCTTGATGGATATCATGGTGTAGTGGATAGGTTTCCATTAGGTTATGCTAGACATCAGAGTGCAGCGCATAGGTTACTCCTTAGTTTTTAAAATTAAGAGATGAATGGATACGTTGCTCATAGGTTCTGATGGATATCCCAGTGCAGTGCATAGGTTGCCATTACGTTTTAAAATTAACACATGGTTTTTGACGCAGTTGTCCTTGAACATGGTTGGCTAGTCACATGCTTTTTAGTCGTTTAGAAATTATCTTTCTGTTTGATATGGTTTTGATTATATTTTTCACTCTCATTGGTTTTGATTATATTTTTCACTCTCATTGTTTGTGGTAATTTCATTGTAAAATTTGTTTTTATTTAATAGATTTTAATATGTTTTGGTTTTTAAGTAAATTTTGAATGTTGTAATAGTAAAGATGTTTTGATGGTGGACAATGTAATATGTTATAACATATTACATTGTATTGTAATATGTTATAACAATACAATGTAATATGTTATAACATATTACAAGACCAAAATTGGTCTTAGACTTTAAGATATATAAGAGATTATTTGAATTTTTTTATATTGTTATTTAGATGAATAAAATTAGGATCTAATTTGGATATATGTAGGTTACTTTAAGAGAAAGTGTTTTTCATCTTGATAGATTCTTTCATGACATAAATCCATCTTAACTTGAGATTTTAGTTTTTTCATATTTTCATATCCATCAAATGATAAGGAAGGTTGAAATTGAAACCATTCAAACCTTTAACTCAATATAAATTTCTCCGACATGAATTCTTGTGACTTCCTAAAATCTAAAGAAGGAAACCCACAAAATGGCGGCCATCATAAAGAATAGTTATACACATTAAGGAAATATCAACCAATGAAAACCCTAGTATCCAAGGCTTGGAATTCTAAGAGATTGCTCCATTTGGAATTCTAGGAGATCAAGGCTTTTGAATTTGACTTGTTGAGTTTCAGATTTCACATTCATGTGACCTCTTCGTACAAATTCTTAAGCATCAAGAAAATGTTGGAAGTGGAAATTACATGACCCCTTGGTTAGAACCTTTGCACTTTGACATATTGGAATCAAGTGACCTTTTTCGTCATGATTTAGAGTTCACGTGAGCTTTTTTCTTTAATTATTTTTTAATAGAAACCTTTAAAAAGAGATTGCAAAAATATATCATATATGTGAAATATTAAAAAGAAAGGATACATACAAAACACTAAAATCAACACATGAAAGAGAATAATCAAATTTCTTGAATATACTAGCACTAAAACAATGCACTTTATTAAGAGAAATGCATTAAACAAATTGACCAAATTTTATTGACTTTATGAACACTAAAATAAATGCATATAATGAAATCAATGTAACAATCAACTTGATTTATGAGAATGAAAAAATCAAGTTTGATATTATATCACTAAAGATTATCTAATGCAGAAACTCAAATATTGAATTCCAAATTCTTTTATTTCATATTCTCTTTGAATGTTATTTGTGATCATGATCTTACCATATAATTGATTCATAATTCACTACCTCATTACTAAATTTTTTTATAGAGTGTAATTCTTTCTCTAAAATTCCATCTCATTAATCATTTTGAAATACTGAAGAAAAAAATTATGTAGCCCTTATCTTATCCATTGTATAAACACTAAAACCAATGCATGGAATAGAATAATCAAATTTATCCAACTTAGTAGAAATTTATCGACTTTACCAACACTAAAATCAATACAATGAAGAACTTATTTTATGAGAATACAAAAAACAATTTTAAATTTAAATCCCTAAGGAATATAGAATGCATATATTGTTAAAACTCTAATTCCTTCATTTCATATTCACTTGGTCTCCTAGATTTTCCGTGGACATGATCTCATACCATATAATTGATCAATTATTCACTACCTCACTGCTAAACTTTACTAGGAGTAGTGATTCTCTACAATTTGTAATACCCCAATTTTGAGTCCCTGATTTAATAATGTAAGGAAAAAGTTCCTAAACAATTAAAAGGTGATGGATTTCTTAGGAAATGAAATTCTTTGAACATTTTAATAATAATGAAGTACATCATTGGTTGCAGAATGGACAAGGAAAAGAGTTATAGGGGGCTATGATTCTACGAGAGAGGGGGGACTGAGGGACTAAACCTTTACACCTTGTTTAATGAATTATCAACCATGGTTGTGTTGGGGAGAATATGAGGGGGCACAGGAGTCTCTTAGGGAGACCATGCTGGCCTTGGAGTGCTTGGATAAAAATCCATGTTATTGATTGTCTTGGGGTTAAGAAATTGTTCGGTTGTTCAGTTGTGGGATCAATTACTCATTCATTTTTATGTTTCCTCATTCACTCTTTCTCTTGGTATAGGCATGGAAAATGAATAAAAGGAGAGAAAAACCATTGCTTATTGGCTACAAGTAACTATTCACCATTACAGTAATGGATTGATGCATGAATGAATGGATGCATTCGAAATCTGATAAACCTTGCCATAGTTGTGAGTCCTCGAGAGTTCCATCATTGAGAATCTCGACCAGATGCATTGGAGCCCTAGAAGGAGGTGGAAATCATGAGGGACTACATGGCAGTGAAGGGGGTTTGATTTCTTAGGTTGTGCAAGTTGGGAGAAGAGAGTTGGTGAAATTTGGATTGTTGTGTGTTGAGAAACGTTAAGAGCTTCAATGCTAACTGGTTTGGGAAGATGAGTGTCATCGTCAAACCCATCCTTGTGGATTCATAGCCCTAACTCGGGGGTGACCTGTTGTTGAGACTTGGAACAACAATGTCTAAGGTTGGGTGGAATTTCCTTGGTATGTAGCTAGTTGGTGATTGTTTTTGTTAAATACAAGTGATCTCTATCATGATGTTTCTCTGCTAATACATAATTATTTCCACTATGTATTCTTTATTATCTCTAAGACATGCATTACTAATGTGTCTGCTTGTTGGTTGTTTTTCTACATGTCATGTTGTTCTTTATTTATAGTTTAACATGAATCTTGATATCTACATGTGTTATTTCAAGCTTATTTATTTAGTTATTGGTATCAAATATTAAAAATCAGTTCAAGAAGAGGTTCTTGAGGTAGCGTGCCTAGGCTTGGAGGATGGGGACATGACATATTGGTATCAAAGTGTCTTGGAGGGCGTTTTGGTAGAGAATTGCATGCTATAATTATGGTGTTGGAGGATGGGGACATGACAAATTGGTATCATAGATATCGGTTTAAAACATCATCTCTTGAAGGGGTCCTGCTAGAGAAATTCGTATAATATTTATGGAATTAATCAATCAATATGAAATAATGTCAAGGTGTAACAATGACGATACCACCCTAGGAATAGTGCTAAGGAAATCCTTCACAGCCCTAGTATCTGAGTGATCCCTTTCCTTCACAATCTGGGCATCTAAGTTGAAAGTTATTCCTACAAAAAACCCATGCACATAAATCATCAATCGAGCTTCCAAGTGGGTCATCCACCATTGATCTATGGACTACATAAATATTATCCCACATACATGGGAAGATAGTGGATTGAACGATTTATAATCCTAAAGAACCCTTACATTATTTTTGTGTGAAAAGAGAGTCATGGAATGTTGTTTGGGATGCACACAATACATACTTTTGGCTGAGGATTCTGATGGGACAATATCCTAGATACCAAATATCAGAATATCTAAGTGGTGTTGTGTGAGGGAGAGTCTATACCCGATATACGGGTGGGTTGGTGCCCTGGATATCAAACATCAGAGATATCTAAGTGGTGTCATGTTCGGGGAGCCAATAACATGGTGGATCGATGGGTCGATGGCCATGTCATATGCCACATCTAGCACTCATGAAATAGTCCATGTCTATGTTGTCTCAGACAAGAAACTTCAACAAGAAGAAAGTTTGATAGGTGCCATGTGTAGCATTTTATTTATCCCATGTGTCACGTAGATAGGGTTCCATGAGTCTAGGTGTTAGTTGGACCCCCACCTCAATGCCTTAAATGTCACCCATTGGATATGGAGGATGAGAGATCTTGTTTGTTGTTGAAGCTCGGGAGGGAGTTCGTCACACTGGATCCTCTAACCCCCGAGAGATCCAAAAAACCATCCTTGGATGGCATACCTGAGGATTCAATACCAAATATATTAGGTTACTAATGCCATGGTAAGAGGATACATCGGTAGGACGATACCCCAGATATTGGATATTGGAAGATATTAAGTGTTTTTAAGAAAAGAGAGTTGATATCCTGGAAGTTCGGTGCCCCAGTGGGCCCATATTAGACCCCCAAAAGTTTCCCATCGTTTTTCGGTGTGACATCCTGATGCCCCGATATCCTGGTAGGTCGATGGCCATGTCAGCTGCCATGTTAGTTGGCATGTCATCACTGTGTTAGAAGATGTGTCATATTCCAGTTCATCCAACACACATGGAAGGTTTCACGTGGATGCCACATCAACTTGAGAAACCTCTTTAGAAGGGGAAATGCCAAAAAATTTAGAAGGGCATAAAATTTTTCTCTAAGGTCGACATTTAACAAGCGAATAGTCATTAAAAATATCTTGGAGAAAGGAAACCAGTTATGCACCAAGAAAATTGATCTGAGTAATAGAGATCACATTCAAGTGGGAAGAATATGATTTATGACCTTAGGAAGAAAATAAAAAATTATATAAATTTTACAATCCTTTTTCCAAAATTGTGTATCCATGTTTATTCCTTTTCCTAATACAAATTATGTTGCATGCACACTTTCTTACAAAATTAAGGGTATAAACATATAATTTCAAGATAAGAATGTATATTCAATAAATAGAGGAAGGAGAGGAATCCTTTAGTCATGAAAGAAAAGACAAAGGTCAGAATATCAGTGTTGGAAATGCAAAGACAATATCTGATGGTCCGAGAACTAGAGTGGAACCAAAAAACTTAATAGATATGGTGACAATATTTAAATTAGAAGTGCATAGTTATAAATAATACAATTATAATAGGAAGAAAGAACATAACCAAATAAAATTCTCAAATGATGCAAAGAATAAATTAGTTGCATAATCAAGCAAGGAATGGATCAGGTTCAAGATAGGGGGAAGAAGGAAGATAGAATGAAAGAAGAGATAACTACAGAAGAGACAATCATTCAATAATTGTAAGTGTAACTTATAGAAATAATTCACCTTGTTTCTCAGCTAGGAAGTATTATACATCTGAGGATTCAAGTAGAAATCCAAAGGTGTCCCTTGTCATACATGAAAGAAGAAGAAACGAGTGGGATGGTTTACAAGGAGAGTTGAGGAATATTAAGCCACCAACCTTTTATGGTGAAAGAGAAATGGAAGATGATGTTTAAGCCTGATTTCTTGGAATCTAGAAGTATTTTCAGTTGCACAATCATTCCTCTAATCTAGAAGCTATAATTGACACTTACCATTTGCATGGAAACATTTCTATGTGGTGGGATCAATTGAAGAAAGTGGAGAACATTAATGATAACAAGATCACTTGGAAGCGGTTCAAGAGGTATTTTCATAAGGAACATCTTTTAGAGCACTACGATGACAAGAAGATGCAAGAGTTCTTTGAACTCAGGAAGGTAAGCATGACGATGGGAGAATATGAAAAGAATTTCTTAGGATTTATGAAGTATGTGAGATTTATCAAAGATTAAAAGATAAATATACATATATATTTTTAGTGGAATTCCATCATTTTATAAGGAAAAGATTCAATATGATGAGCCTAGAAATTTGACATAAACCATTAGAAAAGCTAAGTGACTATATGAGCAGGGAAAGGGTAGATAATATTTGCAAAAGTATTGGAAGGATAAGAAGAAGGAGAATTATTATTAGAGAAGGAAGGGATTCAAACCTCCTTTCAGTAGAAATATCCCTAATAAAAATCAACAATATCAGTCGAATAAGAATGAATCCAAGAAAGAAGACTCCTTGGGGAAAATGGGAAGACCACCAATCCAATGTTGGGGATGAAAATAAGACCACATGTACAAGGATTTATCTCATAGAGGATATAAAATAAATACCATGCACAACCTACAAGAATCTACAATGGTAAAATACATGGGAAAAAATATTCCAAGAATATATGCCTCCTTGGAATACTGTGAAGCAGAATACCAGTCCCATATGATCGAAGTGGAAGGTAAGATCATTAAAAATGTCATTGTTTTTTTAATTGATTCAAGAGAAATCCATTGTTACATTGACACTAAAGTAGTATATATACTTTATTTGGAGAAAATTAGGATGGAGAAATCAAGTTTGGTTTAGCTAGCCACAAGAACCAAATGAAGGATCAATGAGATCGTAAGAGGTTGTCCAATAAATCTGAATGGAGAAAATGCAGTTATTGATATTAATCTAATACCATTATGATATTATGATATCTTAATTGGAATGGATTGGTTTGATAAGCATCATGTCATCCTATATTTTCATGACAAGACATTTACATGCCTTGATGAAGAAGGAAAGCAAAGCATTGTGAAAAGAATTTTGAGACCCATTTCTATAAGGGAGATTTAATACTTATAACTAAAGAGATGTTTCAAGAAATGTTTTCAATTATATGTATCTCATGTGGAGGAACCAGAGAGGAAAAATGGACCAAGCCTTGAAAAATATCTAGTATTACAAGAATTTAAAAATGTATTCCAAGAATTTAAATATGTATTCCAAGAAATACTTGGATTTCCACCAAAGAGGGAGATATATTTCTCTATTGATTTAGTACTCGGAGCTACCCCAATATAAAAAAATCATTATAGAATGAGTACTCTATAATTAAAGGAATTATAAATGTAGCCAGAATAATTGTTGAAGAAAGGGTACATATGTCCAAGTGTTTCACCTTGGGGAGCACCAATACACTTTGTGAAAAAAAAGGATGGAACATTAAGGTTGTGTATTGAGTTTAGACAGATGAATAAATCCAAAGTGAAGAACAAATACCATCTACCTAGAATAGATGACCTCTTTCATCAACTAAGAGGAGGAAAGATATTTTCAAAGATAGATTTGAGATCGGGATACCATCATGTAAGAATCATGGAATAAGACATCAATAATATAGCCTTCAAAACCAATTATGGAGATTATGAATTTGTAGTGGTACCATTTGGATTTACCAATGCACCAGTTGTATTTATGTTATTAATGAATGGAATATTAATTATTATTTGGAAAAGTTATTCATTGTAATCTTGGATGACATACTTATTTATTCTAGGTCTGAGGAAGATCATGAACATCACTTGAGGTTGGTCTTGCAATTACTCAGGGAGCATCAGTTGTATTCCAAGATAACAAAGTGTTATTTTTACGAAGAACATATCCATTATTTGGGACACATTATTTCAGAACAAGGAGTAACAGTAAATCCATAGAATTTTGAATCCATTAGAGGGTGGTCGACACCAAACAATGTTTTAGAAGTCATATATTTCATGGGATTAGCTAGATACTACAAAAGTTTTATAGAAGGATTCTCTAAAATTTCTCTTGCCATTACTTCTTTAGAAACGAAGGGGATTAAGTTTGTATGGACCACAGAGTGTGAATACAATTTTAAATTGTTAAGGGAATTACTTACTAGTACACCTATTTTAAATATGACTCACCCAAATGAGAATTTTGTGGCTTGTACAAATGCATGAAAGGAAGGCCTTGATGGATTGGTCACTCAAAATGGAAATTTTATTAGTTATGAGTCCAAAAATCTTAAAGAAAATGAAGGGAACTATGTCAAGCGTGATTTGGATCTTCATTCCATAGCTCATGCCTTGAAGAGGTGGAGGAATTATTGAATGGGGAATAAATTTGAACTAAGGACAAACCCTAGTGGTCTGAAGTACTTTTTTGAATGGACAAATTTAAATGCCAGACAAACGAGATGAATGGAATTTTTAATTGAGTATGATTTTGACATCAAGCATATCAAGGGAAAAGAGAATAAATTTGTTGATTCACTTAGTATAAGAGTACATCTCATGCATTCTACATAAATTAGTATGCACCAATCATATTTAAAGAGAAGAATTTTGGATGTTGTTGTTACAAACCCGTATTAGCTATAATTAAAAGAAGGTTTAAAATAGGAGAATGTAAAACATAAATTCAAAGAGCATGATATTAAGGAGGATGTACTACGCATGCTTAAGAACCGTGTTTATGTTCCTAGTTCTGAGAACTTAGGAACAATGCATAATGTTCCATATATTGGACATCATGGTTACTAGAATACAATTGAAGCAATAAGAATCCAATTAGTTTGTCTTGGGATGAAGAATGGCGTTTCTAATTACATTGTCATATGTATGGAATTTAAGAGAGTGAAAGATGATCATAGAAACCAAATGGATTTCCTACAACCATTTCCAATTCTAGAGAAGAAATGAGAAGTGGTAACCATTGATTTTATCACTAAGTTTCTGAAGACAGAAAGGAAACATGATTCAATAATGGTAGTTGTTGATAAATTGAAAAAAATTGTTCATTTCATTCCTGTGAAAATGACTCATACAACATCTAATATTGGAAAAATGTACATGAGGGAGATTTATAGGTTGCATGGTATATGTAAGGAAATTGTCTTTGATAGAAATACATAGTTTACTTCAAAACTTTGGAGGGAATCATTTAAAGGATTTTGTACAAATATGAAATTTATCACAATATACCATCCAAAGTCACATTAGTATACATAGAGGGTCAACCGAGTAATTGAAGACATGTTGAGAATGTATGTGATGGATGATCCATCTCAGTGGGAAAATTATTTGCATTTGGTTGAGTTTTCCTACAATAATGGGTATCAATAGTCATTGAATATGAGCCCATTGGAAGTGTTGTATGACATAAAATGTGATACTCCAATAAATTGGGACAACCCATCAGACATAGTGGTACTTGGGATGGAATCACTCAACGATATGGAAGACCATGTGGTTAGAATTAAGAAGAAATTGAAGGAAGCACAATATATACAAAAGGTTTATGCATATAAGAATAGGGCAGATAGAGAATTTAAAGTGGGAGAGCATTTTCTTTTGAAAGTGAACCCTAATAAAATCTCTTTGAAGTTGAGGAGTTGTATTAAGCTAGCAACAATATTCTATGGTCCATTTGAAACATTGGATAGAATAGGATAAATTGCATACATTCTTGCATTAATTTATTAAATGAATGTGCATAATGTATTTCATTTCTCTTTGTTGAAAAAGTATGTATGCATAATGAATTTTATTCAGGTGGAGCCATAGGGATACTTCAAGGTCCAACCAATGTGCATATTGGATAGAGAATTCAAAGTGCTCCATAATTGATTCACAGAACTAGTAAAAGTTCAGTGGACATACTATGATCCTGAATATTCTACCTAGGAGCATGAATATACCATGTGGGAATACTACCCATGAATTTTTGAATAATTGTGAAATTAAAATTTATTTTTTGTATATGCACTAAGTACAATGCCAAAACAAGGGGGAGGAGAATGTGATATCGTCATTTTGAGTCCCCAAATTAATAATAGATTTTGATTAATAATGTAAGGATGGAGTGCTTGAAAAATTAAAATGGTCTAGAGAACCTAGGAAATGTAATTCTTTGTAAATTTTAATAATAATAAATTACATCACTAGCTACAAAATGGACAAGGACAAGAGTTATAGGGGTTTTTTATTCCATGAAAGAGGGGGAACTGAGGAATAAACCTTTACACCTTGTTTATTGAATTATCACCCATGGTTGTGTTGGGGGGAATATGAGGGGGCACATGAGTCTATTGGGGAAACCACGATGGCCTTGGAGTGCTTGGATACAAAATCTTTTTTATTGATTGTCTTGGGGTTAAGAAATTGTTCAATTCTTCAGTTTGGGATGAATCACTCATTAATTTATGTGTTTCCTCATTCATTCTTACTCTTGGTATAGGCATGGTAAATGAATAAAATGAGGGAAGATCCATTTTTTATTGTATACAAATAACTATTGATCATTATAGTAATAGATTGATGCATGAATGCATGGTTGCATTAGTAATCTGATAAACCTTTCCATAGTTGCGAGTACTCGAGATTTTCATCATTGATATTCTCAACCAAATACATTGGAGCCCTGGAAGGAGGTGGAAAACATGAGGGACTGCATGGAAATGAAGGGGGTTTGATCTCTTGGGTTGTGCAGGATAGGAGAAGAGAGTTGGTGAACTTTGGATTGTTGTGCTTTGATAAACCTTGATAGCTTGAGTGTTGAATGGTTTGGAGGTTGGGTTTCATCGTGGAACCTATCCTTGTGCATTCATAGCCCTGGATCTGGGATGACCTATTGTTAATACTTGGAACATTAGTGTCTAAGGTTTGGTGTAATTTCCTTGGTCTGCATCTTGTTGGTGACTTCTTTTGTTAAATACAAGTTCTCTTTGTCATGGTGCTTCTCTTCTTATACATAACTATTTCCATTGTGTATTGTTTATTATCTCTAAAATATGCATTACTAATGTTCCTTATTGTTGTTTATTGTTGTGCGTGGCATGGAATTATTTCTTTTATAGTTTAACATGAATCTTGATATTTGCATATTGTTGGTTGTGGAGCCTAATTATCTTCCTGATTCAGAGGTCCTTTCTTTTAGTTGTGTTTATACCCCATGAAGTATTTACACCCCAGAAGTATGTACACTCTTCCACGCGGGGGAGTGCAAAGGGGGGGTACCCCCTCTGCGGAGCCTGGGGGCAAGTGGGGGTTCGGAGATGAAGCCCCCAAAGAAAAAATTGCCTTGTAAAAGTATATTGTAATTTCATTGTAAATCTGGACCGTTCATTATAAGGTCGCAAATCTAATGGTAAAGATTATGATAGGGTTTTTTTCCCTAGAAGGCAACCCTCTTTTATGAGGGAAATGTATCGCGGCTATTGTTGATGGTGAATATTGTATTCTGAGAGAGGAGACTGTGAGAGAAAGAAGAGGAAGTTACAGCGGGTTTTTCTATAGGTTGTATCCCTTCATTTGCTGGATAATAATAAAGGAAGGACCTGGCAATTTCTCTGGTGGACATAGCCCACACTGGGTGAACCACGTAAATCTGTGTCTCTCTTGTATTGTGTGTCTTTTGTGTTTTGTTTCTGCATTTGTTTTATTTTATTACTCTACTGTCTTGTTTTTCTAACAACTGGTATCAGAGCATAAGGTAACTCGTAGGAAAGCATGGTTTCTGGTTTGAGTGGGAGCAATGTCAGAAAATGGAAAGTTTAGAGTCAAGAAATTTAACGGCCAAAACTACCAGTTATGGAAGATGCAGATGGAAGACAATTTATATAAGAAGGATCTATTGCTACCACTGAGTGGAGTAGCAAAGAATCTGGTGGCCATGAAGGACGAAGAATGGGAGATTCTTGACAGAAAGGCTCTAGGAACGATACGGCTGAGCTTGGCAGCATTGGTGGCTTTCAATATTTCGAAAGAAAAGACAACGAAGGGTTTGATGGACACGTTGGCCAAATTGTATGAAAAACCCTCGGTGTCGAATAAGGTATTTCTAATAAAGAGATTATTTAATATGAAGATGTCAGAAGGTGGGTCTGTTGCAGATCATTTAAATGAATTTAATACGGTTACTAATCAACTAAGTTCTGTAAAA
>ML794482.1:39342-83846 GCA_009831015.1 Picea engelmannii
AGATAACACATAGAAGTGAAGGTATCAAGGTAAAAGTCACATTATTTCCATACAGGATCGTAAAGTAGGTTTGACACTAGATTATCGAGTCATGTGTTGATGTACATTGTCTCTTTTCTATTTGGGCCATTTTCCCAATAAGGGATCCCTTGTAATATTTGAAGTTATTTGAATGATAATCATAGTTGATTGGAAGAATATCTTTGTGTATTTTTTGTGATATTTTGGTTTCCCTATTTATTCTTCTATTCTAATGTTTAGTTGATAACTCAACTATTGTTTTATTTGATAAGTTATTTAATTGGAATCAACTGTGAGGTGTTGGGTTAAGGAAAATTCCAACATGATATCAAAGCTGAGATGGATCCAATATCAGGTTTCATAGTGACAAATCTATTGGATCAAGAGTGTTGTGGTGGGCGTTTGAAGGACCAAGAACAAATCCACTATATTTTGCAACATCTTTATTAGATATGCAAGGAGATATTGAAATATTGATAACCAACAATAAGAAATTGAAGGACAAATTTAAAGAAAACAAATGTATTGTAGAGAGATCGGTTGTCAAGGATAGCAATGGTATTCAGTTATAGGTCACTTGGAACATTGTGGGTATTAGTGTAACAACCACATTTTTAGTGCATGTAGCGCGTAAAGAGATCATATAGGATAGTACAAGGGCAATTTCAGTAGAAGGTTATTAGATCAAATCTTGAAGATGGAAATTGGATTTTTATTTGAGGATAGGTTGGATGGGGTTTCCAAATACATTCCTTGGAAGGAGATGATCATGTTGGTGTTGATGGAGAAAGGGATATGGGAATTTTCTAATAATTAGATCACTCCACCAAAATATGCGACAAAATTGGTCACCCATAATCAGAAGGATGTGAAAGTCATGTGCATAATTGTAGATGGAGTGAAATATCATTTGATCCCTCATTTATTGGGAAAAAAATTTGTCAGGGACATGTGGGAGGCTCTGAAGGGTTTATTTCAAGGTAAAAATCAGAATTAGATAACAGTGTTGCGAGAGAATATTAGAAACAAAAAGATAATAGGATTAGACATGGTGACAACCTATCTCACCTGGACCCGAAAGGTTCGAGCTGAGATGGTTGTAGTTGGGAAGAAAGTGATTGATTCAAAATTTGTAGGGAAAGCACTAAAATGATTCATGAAATAATGGACATCATTCATCAAAGGGATCATGGCATGTGAGAATCTTGTTGATTAGGAGATGGTTGTAGTTGGGAAGAAAGTGATTGATTCAAAATTTGTAGTGAAAGCACTAAAATGATTCATGAAATAATGGACATCGTTCATCAAAGGGATCATGGCATGTGAGAATCTTGTTGATTAGGAGAGGTTGTGGGATGACTTCATTCTAAAAGAACTTTGAGATAAAGAAGTGAATTGAGGTGTTAGGGACCTAATCTCCCTAACCCCTCACATAGGTATAGTAATATATTTTCCATGTGATAAAGGAAAATATTAATAATTCCTAGTAATAAGGAAGAATAAGTCAAATGTAAGAAGACCTAATAGAAGCTTCCACTTCTATAAGATCTTCCTCTAGATTGTTCTTTTGGTAGATAGATTTAGTATAAATAGGATTAGAGGGCATGTGAAGTTGTGTCTTGGATATTATTATAATAGAGCTCTTCTTTGCTGGAGGTTTCCCCATCGAAGAGGCAAGTGAACATTGCTATCATTAATAAATTTTGTCTTTCTGGTGTTATTCTAGTATTATTCTGATATTGATATGGTTATATCATTATTTTTGTGCCATTTCTTGTTAAATATTTATGTTATGCATACTATATTATATCTAGAATATTGTAGAAGCCAACTTTACGTCCCAAGGCTCGATTTTCCTCCCTTGACAATGTATAACACCCCCTCACCCATACTGGGTGCTCAAAACATTCTAATGATATTGACATTCCAACTTGAAGGACAAATATCCCATAGAGAGGTCATATGTGGTGGTTTGAGGAATCATTGACGACTCTTGAGCTCTGTAATATACTTTTTAGGCCTAAATAGAAATTTTCATCACTTCAGTGTTGGTCTAGCACCTTGATACTTAGAAACAACCTTTACGGCCTAAGGCCCAAGTTTCCTTCCCTTACAACATCAATGACCCTAGTACCCATGCTTACTACTCAAATTATCCTAATGTCACTAATATCCCCATTTGTAGGTGAAGGATGTACTTGGGGAAAAATTAGTCACAATAGCACATGCACATTATAGGAATGCACACATTCTAGAAAGTGTTCATGATTTAGGAATGGGTATCTGCTTTAGGAATTCACAGATGCTTTAGGATCTAAAACACACTTTTGAAATTCATGTGCACTTTAGAAATTCACATTATCTCTAGAATGTGCATGTGCAATCCTTTCATACAAATATTTTGGGTAGGATTAACACATTTAAAAGATGTGTTTTCTAACCGGGTTTCCTTAAATTTATTTTGGAGTGACAAACTTAATGGTTTGAGATGAAAATTCATCAAAACCTCCATTTTTCTAAACATCTATCAATATCTCTAATTTCAAATTATAGGCCACACAAATACAATTTTAATGAAACGACACACACTTAAAGTTGACTATGAAAATTACAAATATACATTTTTTTTAAATTAATTTTTTTAATTTATTTATGTCTTGACAATATCACAATCTGAAAGTACATGTACAACCTGTTATAAATTTGTATTGTAATACCCATTTTTAGAAACAATTATACATTGCACTAGTACAATTCAAGATCCTCCAATATAATTGTACTTTTTTAAATTGATGATCTTAAGAAACTCATATCATGCAGTAATCCATTGCCTTGTAATTTCAAGGATACAATGACTTTCCTCTATGCACAATGACTTTCAAGAATTGGTTGATGGCGCACTTTCAAGAAAATATGAAGATGAAGGGTCACTTTTTTCCCTCTCCTTCATTGTACCAGATTGGCTCCAAGTTGTTCATCAGGAATGGCTACAAGATCCAAAAATTTCTCATATGATCCAACAATTACATTCCAATTCTCCAGTTTCCCCAAGGTACTCTAGGAAAAATTATGATCTTCTCTATAAAGGCCATCTATATTTAAGTAAATAGTCCCAAATTAAATCCACGGTGTTTTCTGAGCTTCATGTTGGACCCACAGCGGGGCACTCAGGGTTTACTAAAACCTTTGACTGGGTCAAACGTTCCTTTTTTTGGGATGGTATGAAACATTACATTCTCACTTTTGTGGCGGAATATGATGTTTTTTAATGCAACAAGGGAGAAACAATAAAATCTCTTGGCACATTATAACCATTGTCGATTCCACCCACTATTTGGAGGGATATCTATATGGATTTCATTGTTGGATTACCTAAATCGAGCAATAATTCAGTCATCATGGTGGTAGTTGATCATATTTTGAAGTATTCTCATTTCTATGCTCTTCAAAACCCATTTACCACCTCCACTATGGCTCAATGTTTCATGTATAATGTCTTCAAGATTCATGGCATGCCTCATTCTATTGTTTCTGATAAAGATCCCACTTTCACCAGCAATTTTTGGAAAGAATTGTACAGGCTACAGGGCACCCAATTGCATCTCAGGACTTCCTATCATCCCCAGACTAATGGTCAAACTAAAGTTGTAAACAAGTGTTTGCAAACATATTTGAGGTGTTTTTCACTTGAAAGACAAAATTAGTGAGCTCAATGGTTACCACTAGTTGAATGGTGGTACAACACTTCTTACCATATAACTACTCGCATGACTCCTTTTGAAGAAGTATATGGAAAAATTCCTCCTTCAGTTCTCTCATACATTCCTGGTGTCTCAAAGGTCCAGGAAGGTAACCAAACTCTTACAGTTCGTGAGGATATTATCCATACACTCAAAGAGAATTCGGTCATGGATCATAATCACATGAAGAAAAAAGAAGATCAAGGTCAATCCAAACGTCAATTTGTTGAAGAAGATCAGGTGTTTCTTCGACTGCAACCTTATAAGCATACTTCACTCAGGGTCAAACATGGCCAGAAACTAGCGCCAAATATTTTTGGTCCTTATACAATTATCAAGTGCCTGGGACAGGTGTCCTATCAGTTAGCTTTGCCCAGTCATTCTAATATCCATCTTGTTTTTCATGTCTTCTTCTTAAAGAATATGACTGGAACTAAGTGCAAATTCAAACTAGCCTCCCTGAGTTGGATGAATAAGGCTCCATCTGGTTGTATCCACAAGCATTTTTTGACCAGCGTGAGCATCGTCTCTATTAGCATACCATCAAGGAAGCATTAGTATAGTGGAAAGATACAACTCTAGTAGATTCCACATGGGAGTGTAATGACCCTCTTCATTATGACATCATGCGACACATAACCAGTGCAATATATATATATATATATATATATATATATATATATATATATTCTTTTTCTTTTAAACATGAAGGTAAGTAACAATGACAACATTCAATCGACGCAACTCGAAAAAAAACACAACACATGCAATTTAGGCAACAGAAAAGCATAACAAACTAGCATACTAGCACCTCAAGTAGCTGGAAGCAACATGAGACAATTAGTCAGACGAAAAATAGAATGAATAACCTCATGTCATACCCTGCAAGGTTAGGACCTATAGTACATCCAAGGAGGTGTCTACATCCTGCCTGACACAAGCAAGAAAACACCTATAAGATAAAAGACAATCAGTAATCCACAAAAGCAATAGCACCAATTGACACACATAACACGAACTTTCAGTGTGAGCGAGAAATAAAAATCAATGAATAAAAAATGCATGGAGCACAAGTAAATAAAAACCACCGAACATTGGTGGCCTTTGACCGCACACCACCAGATAATCTAAACATTTGGACATTACTTCGATAAACCTTTAATTCACAAGAGAGAAACATATCTGACAACACGAACTATCTAGTAGTAACCAACTTGAGGTGCAATTTTATTTAAATTCCAGTCAAGCCATTTAATCAATCCTTCATTAAAATAAAACTCAGATCATAAGAAGGGATGTACCTTCTGTGATTTTTAGGTAAACATACAAACATCAAGTCATTGAAAACAACAAGTATGATTATTAATCTAAATAGATTTAAATAAAGAAAAGACTAAACTACCACTTGTAATAAATCCTACCAATGTATGAAATCAAGATTTTATGCTCCATTACAAACTTTTCATCTAACACCTACCCAACTAACATAAAACGCCACTTTCCCCATTCTTCCTCACTTACATTTCTTTCATCATCATGAAGAATGAACATCAATTATATTAAAATCATTTAATAGAACTCTAAAAGTTATCATTAACAAGGCATTGTTCCCTACTTTCCTACAGTTACAACCCCCTTCATAAAATAAAGGAGTGAGCATCCTTTAATTGAATAAATAAATTAAATAAAGGAGTGAGCATATGTTAATTGAATAAATAAATGAAATAAAGGAGTGAGCATTTTTTTCATTAAATAAATTAATATTACTCCAACATCTGAAATTATTCTAACTGAACCGAAAATAACATTTAATATAATTCTTAACTATAAACCACAATTCAATTATGGAAAATACCAGTCCTAAATAAATTGTCCTCAACCATCCTAAATAAGTTTAATTAGTTTAAACATCTGAACTAAACCTTGAAAACATATCATAGGCTCTGTGCCAGAAACTAGTGATGATATCATGGCCTAAGAAAGGATGCAACCTAGATCATACAGTACGAAGATTCTGGACAACGTTAACCATGAATCTAGGAAAACAAAAAATACAAGGCCAACTGTCAACAAAACAGTTTCACCCCACATGGATATCGCTACTGCCATGCTTAGAAATGGAAGAGCATAAAATCAGGAAACCGCCACTTGGCCAAGTAAATGTGTACCCACATTTACGATGTACCACTTTCTATGTGCACCAGGAAGGTATGATGGTTGAGAGTAGCTAGAGACCAAATAAAACTACCACACGTCATTCACAGCCCTGAATGCAAGACTCCAACTAAAATGAAATGAAACAGGCATAGGCGATTCAATACCAATACATTTTATGTACTATGAATGTTTAATACCAATACAGTAAACACCATCTCTTCTGATCATTTTGTGTTTTCATTTGCTAATTTGAAGGCCTGACTTTGCGAACAATCTATGATCAACAAGAGAACTATGTCTGATTTGATCAGAAACCTTTATAGCTATAAATATTTCAATGGAAAACGATGTTAAATCAGGATAGCAACCTGTAACAAATGGAGAATATTTTACAACACAAGATAACATAGATATGAAAATCACAATAATACACAAAGTATGTCACTAGCAATATTCTAACAAACTACAAGCATATGAACGAACCAATGGAAGAAAGGTCGAGGATGATGATGCCTAGCTGCCAAGATGAGGCTCACCTAGAGTATAGTTGATTCCAACAACTACAGCCCCTACGACATCAATGGATTTAAAACGATTTTTGCCAGAAGGTTGACAGAGAAAGAAGGAAAAATAGTTGATTCCAAAAACTACAGCCCCTACGACTTCAATGGATTTAAAACGATTTTTGCCAGAAGGTTGACAGAGAAAGAAGGAAAAATGATTGCTCTAATCATGGGTTGGGTGCATAGGAAAATGAAAAGAATGAACAAGACATATTAGAGATCATCATATTATGGGTTTGGGAAAATGATAAGAAGAAGTTACAAAGATTTAAAAGTAAAATAATGTCCCGAGACCCAAACATAGTCATCCCTGATAATAAAAACACAGTAATAATCCAAAATGTAGTCATCCGTAGATTGATAAAAAAAAAAAGAACAGTAAATAAAACGCAAATGTGAGTCGCATAGGAGACAAAACATTTGGTGAATTGGAGAGACATCCCCAAAATAATTGTGTGGAAACATGAATTAGCACAAAATAAATCACAATAATCACAGAGGCTAAGGAGGGAATAAACGCCCAGGAGAGGACTCCTTGCTGGGAAAATAAATGATCCTACACGTATTATCCATGCAAAGGAAAGCATGGCATTTGAATCTAAATATTTAACACCGAAGTGAAAGAAATTTGATTCGGCTCCTGGCCGACTGCTCAAGCACAGACTAATAAATTAAGGATAAAGGAGAGGACTCCATACTGTGAAAATTCCAGGTCCTATCAACTTGCCTTCTTGGTTTGTCTTTGACCAAAGAAAGGCTCTAAGTTTCACTGTCTTCTTGTTTAGTTTTCTGCTATTTTATAACAGCCAACAGTCCAAATACTTTCAAGCTGATTTGTTACGGTTATGTTCTCAATTTGGGTGCTCTAGCATGTCGTTTTTGTCATAGAAAATTAGTACATGCAACTCAAATAAACATAACACACCTAATACATCGTTTACTACTGATTATGAACAGATCTAAGAACTAATATCATGCATTTGTAGAAACGAGTATTTTTTGGTCAACATGACCCTGGACAAAACCCCCCTGGGGAAAACCAATTTGAGATCTATGAGTATATATGAAGAAAGAAGATGAAGGGTTACAGTAAAAACAATACAAGATAAAACCTGATACAATAACAGCTCCAACAGGGCTGATATACAAGCTCAAATCCAACAAAAGCACCCTAGAATGGTGCGCCCCTCATGCAAACTGCCAGAACCACTGAATCTGCTCCAACTACCAACTGTGATGTCAGACCTGAAAACCCCTCCACAGGAATGAAGCTCCAGTAGATGTCCTCACTCTGCAACTAACCTCACTACAATCGGATGGCTAGATATCCTACAAGGAATGAATCAGCCTTCCAAGCTAATGTGCTCCTCTCTAAAGTAGAATAGCTCCAGTAAATAAGTGAAGCAAGCAGCTCCAAACCTCCCACAAGGAAAGATAGCGGCCTCCCTCAAGAATCCTCATGCAACTGATCTCAGCTCCATAGCTCAAGTGCTCCTCTCACAACAAGAAAAACTCACAATGAAGAATGCACCCTCCTTAGACCCTTTGTTCCCCTCTTAGACCTCAATTAGGAAACCTAGAAATGAATGGTGGAGATCAATCTAAATCAATGGTTGACATCTCCTCATTCATCCCTAAATCATAAACCCACTTTTGGGTTAAGTTTCCTAAGTCCACTTATGTCTCCAAATTCAACCCTTTGTGAATTAATAATCATTGTATGCCAAAAGTGACCAAATTTCACATTAACCAAAGTCAAAGTGAAAATAGACAAAAGTACAAGGTACAAATTGTCATTCCCTTCCCTCATGTGCTAAGGAGGTCAAAATCACATGGGGAACACCTCCCAATGTACAAATCTCAACACTCCCTCTTACCGAGGAAGGTGTTCCTCACCAAGCCCATCTTGTCTCTGAAGAAGACATGCTTGCTCTGTGGCAAGGCCTTGGTGAGAATATCTGCTACCTGATCATATGTAGATATATATTGCAACTGAACTGCCCCTCTCTGAACCCAGTCAGGAATGAAGTGGTACCTGATCTCAATATGCTTCGACCAGTCATGAAACATTGGATTCTCAGAGAGTTTTATGCAACTCTGATTATCACAGTGAATGAAAGTCGGAGACATATCCTCACCAAATAAACCAACCAGCATCTTGAAAGCAAAATGGCCTCACAACTGGCCTAACTAGCCACCATATACTCTGCCTCGGTCGAACTCAAAACAACTGACTTATGCTTCTGGCTGAACCAGGAAACAAGTCCTGACCCCAAACTGAAGAAGCACCCTGAGGTGATTTTCCTGCCAGCAGCGCATCCTGCCCAGTCTGAATCTCTGTAGCCAACCAAACTAACTCCATCTCCCCTGACATAGTCTAGGCCAAAGTCCACTATCCCAGCAACATATCTCAAGATGTGTTTTGCCCCAACCATGTGAACACTCTTCAGCTCAACCATGTACTAGCTGAGTGTGTTCATGGAAAAACATATATCTAGTCTGGTGTTAACTAGATACATAAGTGAACCGATCAACTGCCTGTATTTTGTGGCATCCACCAACTGGAAATTTGAATCACCAAGCTTCTTCCAGTTGGTGATCATAGGTGTAGACATGGATCTGCATTCCTCCATCTAAAATCTTCTCAAAATAGTTGTTGCATACTTCCCCTGCCCGAGAAATATGTGACCCTCCTCCTGCCATACCTCCATACCCAGAAAGTAGTGCATCAATATGATATCACTCATCTCAAACTCTGATGCAAGTCCCATATTACACTCAGCTATGAGATCCTTGGCTCCAATAATGAATAGATCATCCACATACAAAATGAGACTAAGCGTGTCCTCACCCCTAATGATGAAATAGAGGTTTGGATCAACATCGCTCTTCTCAAAGCCCATCTAAGGAAAATAAGTATCAATATGTGAATACCAAGCTCGGGGAGATTGCTTCAGTCCATATAGTGCCTTTCTTAGAAGGCACACGTGAATCTCCCAATCACTCACCTCAAAACCCTGTGGCTTCTCTATGTACACCTCCTCCTCAATAAAGCCATTCAGAAATGTGGTTTTCAAATCCATCTGATGAATGCACCAACCCATCTCTGCTACTATGGCAATGATAGTCATGATAGAAGTGTATCTCGCAACTGGTGTGAAAGTCTCATCATAGTCGACTCCCTCAATCTGTGAGAAGCCTCGTGCCACAAAACGGGCCTTGTGTTTCTCTACGCTGCCATCTACAACAATCTTGGTCTTGTACAACCACCTGGAAGTCACAATTGACTTCCCCACTGGCCTCAGAACCACATCCCAGACATCATTATGCACAATGGAGTCATACTCCTTGACCATGGCCTCTCTCCAGACCTGATGTTCCACTGCCTGCGCAAAAGTCTGTGGCCCAGTATCCCTAATACTCATCACAAGTGTTAAGTATGCTCCCAATCTGACTGGTGGCCTCCTCTCTCTAATATTTCTCTTGGGCTCCCCTACATTCTCCCTGGCCTCCTTCAGGGTCTCTTGAAACCATCTAGGTCTCCTCTTCCCTGAAGTGGTCAACAGAGAAACAAGGTCTCTCTACCCAAGAGTAATGGCCTTAGGACTCGCCTCAACACTCTGTGATCTTGAAGCCTGTACTCCCTCTGAATTTTGTGCCCCATCTAAGTGAACATGCTCTGACTATGACCCTAAAGCTATGCATGGTGACCCTATCACCCTTGTTACTGGTGTACCTGACTGCTAAGGTTGTGCTCCATCTGAGACTGCAACTAGCAACTCTGCATCATCCTCAACTCCAACTCTTGACTCAAGAGATCTCTCAAAAGCCCTATCCTCCTCAAATATAACATCTCTACTCACCACCACTTTCCTAAGTGGTAGAATGTAGATGTGATAGGCTTTCGACACCTATGAGTATCCAACTAGAATCCCCTGCTAGGCTGTGGGGTCTAGCTTTGTCCTCCTCTCCGAGGGGACATGAGAGAAAGTCGAGCATCCAAAGATCCTAATATGCTCGACAACGGGCCTCCTATCAGTGAAGGCCTCCTCAGGAGTCATATTCCCCAAAATACTATGGGGGCTCCTGTTCTGCAAATAAAATGCAGTAGCACATGCCTCTGCCCACAAGTACAAAGGCAAACTCTGATCATGCAACATGCATCTCACTGCACCGGTAATGGCCCGGTTCTTCCTCTCAGCAACCCCATTCTGTTGGGGGTTGTAAGTTATGATCATTTGTCTCATGATTCCATGTTGTGCACAGAAGCCTATAAATTGTCTCGAGGAATACTCTCCGACGTTATCTGACCGCAAGACTTTGATCCCCTTTCCCGACTGGTTCTCCACAAGAGCTTTGAACTCTTGGAACCGTGCGAAGACCTCACTCTTGGCCTTCAGGAAATAGATCCAAGTCTTCCTTGAGTAGTCATCAATAAATGTGAGATAATACTCATGACCACTCAAGGAATTCCGATTCATGAGCCCACACACATCTGTGTGTACTAAATCCAGTATCCCAGCTGACCTGTTGTCACTACTGGGGAACAATGCCTTGGAAAACTTGCCAAGCGCACACCCTCTGCAAACATCCTGATGCTCTATGATGATCTATGGAACTCCAGTCACAACCTCTCTCAGCCCTCCAAGAGCCCCATGATGTAGGTGGGCCATCCTGCGATGCCATAACTCGCACAACTGATTGTTGTTGTCACTACTAGCCACCAATGCAAGAAGTGGCTAAAAATGTAATCTATATAGATCCTCATCTCTCACTCCAATCACATGTCCTGAGTCTAGTGAAAACCCCTGAGGATGAATCAGTACCTTGGGGCCTCTGAATGTAACCTCAAGACCTCTATCTTGGAGGGTGGAAACTGAAATCAAGTTCTTCTTCATCCCAGGGATGAAAAGAACATCAGTAAACAATATAGGTGGCAATTTCTCTCTCCTAAAAGCAACTGTGACTACTCTGTCATCTCCAAGAGAAATGTATATCCTGAACTCAATGCCTCTGAGATCAGAAAAATGCTCTCGAACTCTAGTCATGTAGCTCGATGCCCTGCTATCAATATACCAGATACATGGTGATGACTCAATCGAACTGCAACATATATGAAAAGCACACTCTCTCTGAAATTGTGTCTGAAAGTTTGCCTCCTCTGTTGTAGCCACTGTACCACCCCTCTTCTTCTTCCTATTTGGACACTGTCTAGCATAGTGCCTGAACTTCTTACAAACAAAGCACTTTACTTTGCTCATATCTCTACCCTGACCACTACCCTGACCATTGTTGCTCTCTGCTCCTCCACTCCTCTATGGTTGAGCCCCAGTCTTGGGACCTTGCCGACCACCTCACCCGACCTTCTTCTTTCCCTTTACCCAAAGAGCAAGATCCTCCTCAAAATGACCATTCTACTATTGTTGTTGTTGCCTATGTCCAGAAACCTCTGATGCTAACCTGATCTCCTCCTGGATGAAGTTATCCCACATCCTCTCCCATGCAGGAAAGACCTCTCTGGAAACTATGCCATGTACAAATGGACCCCACGGTTTGGTGAATCTATTCAAAGATTTCCTCACCAAAGAGTTGGGTTCAACAACCTCGTCAACGGCTCCAAGCTCGTCTCTGATCTGAGTGTATCTACCAAGGAATGAAGTTACCGACTCATCCTTGAGTATGAGAATTCCCCTGAGTCGATCATGAAGAACCATATTCCAGTTCTCATTTGAGCTCTCATATAGCTTGCATAAATATGCCTACATCTCATATGCATGAGCCTTCCCTGTCAAATGGGGTATAATGTGATCTCGGACTGCGTTAGAAATAGTCCTCTTCACCTTGTTGTTCCTTTTCTTGAACTCTTCCACCAAGATGGGAGTAGTGACAGGAATAGGGGAAACAACTAACTCAACTATATCCCATAGCTCGAGGTCCTCCAATATGAAGATCATCCTTTCCTTCCAAGATGACCAATTTCTAGTCCCAGCTAGCCTATCCTCAACTCGCAATTGATATGCTGACATCTCTGCCAATTTTCCAATCCCCAACCGATGCTCACTCTGCCAAGGATAACACTGTCTCACTCCTATCCCCATAGGGTTGAAAAGAGACAATGTGATCTGACTTCACTCCCAACAAAATGGGTGTGAAAATAGGTCACAAAAATCAGCCTCACTCCTACTACGTAGGTGTGAAAAGAGACTGATCTCAAGGTGTCCAAACTGCCCAAAAATCCTCTAAAACAATTTTCCCTCTAACAACCACTAAATGAGTCAATGGCTGTCCTCAAAATCTGTCAGAAAGAAGTATATGGAAGCCACTCAATATGTTGTCCCAACTGTCCAAAAAATCAGCCACCAAAGCTCTGATACCATGTGAAAATTCCAGGTCCTATCAACTTGCCTTCTTGGTCTGTCTTTCACCAAAGAAAGGCTCTAAGTTTCACTGTCTTCTTGTCTAGTTTTATGCTATTTTATAACAGACAATAGTCCAAGTACTTTCAAGATAATTTTTTATGGTTATGTTCTCAATTTGGGTGCTCTAGCATGTCGTTTTTTTCATAGAAAATTAGTACATGCAACTCAAATAAACATAACACACCTAATACATTATTTATTGTTGATTATGAACAGATATAAGAACTAATATCATGCATTTGTAGACACAGGTATTTTTGGTCAACATGACCCTGGACAAAACCCCCCCGGGGGAAACCAGTTTGAGATCTATTTGTATATATGAAGAAAGCAGATGAAGGGTTACAGTAAACACAATACAAGATAGAACCTGATACAATAGCATCTCCAACAGGGCTAATATACAAGCTCAAATCCAACAAAAGCGCCCCAGAATGGTGCACCCCTCATGCAAACTGCTAGAACCACTAAATCTTCTCCAACTGCCAACTGTGATGTTAAACCTTAAAACCCCTCCGTGGGAATGAAGCTCCAGTAGATTTCCTCACTTTGCAACTGACCTCACTGCAATCTGATGGCTAGATATCCTACCAGGAATGAATCAACCTGCCAAGATAATGTGCCCCTCTCTGAAGTAGAATAGCTCCAATAAATAAATGAAGCAAGCAGATCCAAGCCTCCCATAATGAAATATAGCGACATCCCTCAAGAATCCTCATGCAACTGATCTCATATCCATAGCTCAAGTGCTCCTCTCACAACAAGCAAAACTCACAATGAATAATGCACCCTCCTTAGACCCTTTGTGCCCCTCTTAGACCTCAATTAGGAAACCTAGAAATGAATGGTGGAGATCAATCTAAATCAATGGTTGAGATCTCCTCATTCATCCCTAAATCATAAACCCACTTTTGGGTTAAGTTTCCTAAGTCCACTTATGTCTCCAAATTCACCCCTTTGTGAATTTATAATCACTTTATGCCAAAAGTGACCAAATTTCACTTTAACCAAATTCAAAGTGAAAATAGACAAAAGTACAAGGTACAAAGTGTCATGTCCTTCCCTCATGCGCTAAGGAGGTCAAAAGAACATGGGGAACACCTCCCAAGGTACAAATATCAACAAGGCACAGACTAATAAATTAAGGATAAAGGAACGAAAGATAAAAACACAAATCTACATTTAGATCTTCTTTGTGGAGAAATAAAATAAATAAAAAATGAAAACAAGGAATAAAGACAACGTAGGGAGGAGATACAAAAGTGAAGGCAATGCTTTGAGTCTGGGGCTCATCCTGGCCATACGCAATTAGAAAGTAACTCAGAAATAAAAGACACTGTGGGTAGCAAGGTTTCTTACAGGATGAATCAAGCGACAAGGATATTACAATTACCAATTATGATTTTACCAAAATCTGTTACAATCACTGTAGAAACACATGTTCAAGGTAAGCTCATGGAAATTAAATTGTCATCTGAATATAGTAAAAAAAAAAATCATAAATTAAAATTTATTACAAGTAACAACCTTTACATGCATACCTTTACTGACGATGATGAGGCGAAGAGGTTCTCTCACGTGTTTTCTCTGTCCAAATCCCGCTTGTCGATCGATGAGACGTCACCGATACCTCCCATCCAATGGTGACACACTTGGACTTATAAGTCCTAGTTCCAACAACTCTTCAGTTTCATTTTTCAACTCTTGTAACTGTGGGGTCGACATACGATAAGGAGTCCTTGCTATTAGTTCAGTTCTCGGTTTTAGGTCAATGGTAAATTCCAACTCCCTCTTCGGCGGCCGCTGGCATCCCAGGTAACTCCTCAGGGAAGAAGTCCAGAAACTCTCTCACCATGGGAAGGTGTTCTAGACCTTTCGCTACTCCCTTCTCGTTTAACGCAAGGATCGCATAAAGCTTACATCCCTTGTGCATGTTCTTCCATAGATGCAAGGAAGAGATGAACCTTAGGGAGACTCCCTAGTTTCGACCTATAATCACACGTCTCTGTCCCTCATCATCGACCAAGCTCAACCATTTCGTCTTACAGTCAAGTATCGCATCATGTGATTCCAACCAATCCATACCGACCATGATGTCATAATACCCTAAGGTTGTGACGTATAGGCTGGCCCTAGTGACAAACTCTCCTAGGTTAAGGCTACAACCTGTAACCTTCCCACAAACCCTTTGTTTGGCTCCCAAAGCCATTTCTACAATGCTAAACTCATCCTTTTTTATTGCCTTTACCTTAATTAGTTTTAGCGTTGCACCATAAATAAAACTCTTTGTAGCACCTGGATCTATCAAAATACTAAGGGTTTGGTCAGCAACAGTACCTGACCTCTCGAGCATAGTTGATTGGTGCTCTGCCTGGCAGTTATTCACGACTTCATGAGTCTGATAGTTCCCCAAATCTCCCACGGTAATGGTTTCGACTGATCCAAATGCTTTGGTCCTCTCCACTTGGAAGGCTTGCTAGTAATGTGGCTCCCCACATGTCCAACACCCTTTCTTTGGTCCAATACTCCTGGTACCTGAAGTAGAAGTTAACAACCCACCAGCCTGTAACTCTAGTCTCTTCTATTGAACATGCCTAAACTGTTGTTGTTGCATTCAACACTGTTGATGGTCTTGTGGTCCTTGGTAAGGAGTCCATTGTTGAGGCGTTGGTCGCCAAGGTGTAGTGAAAGTGGATTATCTCTAGAAGCCACGATATCTTGGTGACTGTCTAGCTAGTGTCTGATGCTGTTGCATACCAGATGACACTTTCCCTGCTAGTTTTGTTGGATTCCTGCTCTGAACCCCATTGATAAGTGCCTCCTCTTCTATAAGGGCCTTCTAGATAGCGTCATGCAAGGTTTGAGGCATCAAAATCCTAACCTTTGCACGAATGTTAACATTAAGGACAAACGCAAACATGTTGACCTTAAGTTTCTCAATATTGAGGTGTGGAACATACCGAAGCAGCTCCAAAAAATTGGCCTCATACTCGGACACCATACTGTCGCCCTATCCCAAGGAGTTGAACTCGTTGAGCTGAAGCTCAATGAATTCTTTAGAAATATATCCCTCTAGGAACCGTTCCTCGAACAGTTCCCATGAAATGTCTTTGACTGCCATGTTCAATTGTGGTAGGAGCGTGTTCCATCATAGAAGAGATCTCCCCTTTAGTTGAAAGACCGCCCTGTGGACCTTGATGCTGGAGGTCGTAATTGTGAAACATGAAGCACATCGCTTTGCTCTCCAGTCATGCCTCGATGGTTGAGCCATCTGTGACACTTGTGGACTTGACAGCTTAACCCTCTCGATTTATCAATGAATGCTAATGGTACTGGCTGGGGCACACTATGGACCCTCAAGGGTATAGGCCCCCTGGCCTCATCTCAGTACAGATGGTGAATCAAGGCCTCTAACATTCCCTTGAAAGGGCCTTATTAGACCATCATCATCCATTACATCAATCAAATCCAACCGAAGGACTTGTTCTTCCCCTTGGGTTTTAGACTTTGAGGGAATGGGCACTTCTGGAGGCGTCACACCTCCTTCCACGACACCATGTTGCAAACCTATGTGGCATCCTCTAATCGTGATCACCGCATGAACACGTTAAAATTTTAATTAGCGCTAGGTTATTACTCAAGGGTTTACTGTAGTGGAAAGCATGGAGATCCACAGTCGTAGGGTTGAACCCGCTTTGATACCATATGTAACGACCCTCATCGTTATGATATCATGCGATGCATAACCAGTGCAATATGTATATATATATATTTTTCTTTTTTTAAAAATAGGAAGGTAAGTAACAATGACAACAATCAATCCACGCAACTCAACGACAAAGACAATGCACGCAATTCAAGAAACTGAAAAACATAACGACCTATCATACTAGCACCTCAAGCAGCTAGAAGCAACATGAGACAGTCATTCAGAAGAAAAATAGAATGTCTACCCGCCTGTCCTACCCTACAAGGTTAGGACCTACACGATACGCAAGAAACTCTCAAGCCTAGGTTCCCATCGATTTTGACCATTTAAGGTCTCAAGGATGGAGACTTTTTTGAGGAACAAGGAGGTGTCTACATTCTGCCTGGCACAAGGAAGATAATGCCTACAAGCTAAAATAAAATCATCAATCCACAAACGTAACAACACCAACCGACACACTTAACACCAACCTTCAGTGCGAGTGAGAAATAGCAATCAATGAATCAACAATGCATGGCGCACAATTAAATAACAACAACTGAACATTGGTGGCCTTTCTCCATGCACAACCATATAATTTAAACATTTGGACATTACTTCAATCAACCTTTAATTCACAAGAGATCAAGATATCTGACAACACAAACTATCTAGCAGTAACCAACTTGAGGCGCAATTTTATTTAAATTCCAAGTGCACCATTTAATCAATCCTTCACTAAAATAAAATCTAAGTCATAAGATGGGATGTACCTTCCGGGGCTTTTAGGTAAACATGCAAACATCAAGTCATTGAAAAGGACAACTATGATTATTCATATAAGAATTTTTAAATAAAGAAAAGACTAAACTACCACTTGTAATAAATCCTTCCAACTTATGCAATCAAGAGTTTATGCTCCATTACAAACTTTTCATCTAACACCTACACAACTAACATAGCACACCACTTTCCCCATTCTCCCTAGTTTACATTTCTTTAACCATCATGAAGAATGAACATCAATTATATTAAAATCATTTAATATAACTCTAAAAGGTATCATTAAAAGGGCATCATTCCCTACTTTCCTACAATTACAACCCCCTTCATCAAATAAAGGAGTGAGAATCCTTTAATTGAATAAATAAATTAAATAAAGGAGTGAGCATCTTTTGATTGAATAAATAAATGAAATAAAGGAGTGAGAATTTGTTTCATTAAATAAATTAATATTATTCCAACATCTAAAATGATTCTAACTGAACCCAAAATAACATTTAATATAATTCTTAAGTGTAAACCACAATTCAATTATGGAAACTATCAGTTCTAAATAAATTGTTCTTAGCTATCCTAAATAATTTCGACTCGTTTAAATATCCTAACTAAACCCTGACAACATATCATAGGCTTTGTGCCAGAAACTAGTGTTGATATCGTGGCCTAAGAAAGGATGCAACCCAGATCTTACAATACGAAGGTTCTGGACAATGTTAACCATGAATCTATGAAAAAAAAAATACAAGGCCGACTGTCAGAAAAATAGTTTAACCCCACAAGGATACCACTACTGCCATGCTCAAAAATGGCAGAGCATAAAATCAGGAAACCGCCACTTGGCCAAGTAAATCTATACACACATTTACGTTGTACCATGCTCGGCGTGCACCGGGCTGGTACGATGGTTGAGAGCGACTAGAGAGAAAATAAAACTACCAAATGCCATTCACAACCATGGACACAAGACTCCAATAGAAACAAAATGAAGCATGGATAGGGGATTCAATACCAATATGTTGTATGTACTCTGAACGTTCAATACCAATATAGTAAACACCATCTCTTCACATCATTATGTGTTTTCATTTGCAAATTGGAAGGCCCAACTTTGCGAACAATCGAAGATTGACAAGAGAAATGTTTCTAATTTGATCAGAAACCTTTATAGATAAAACATTTTGTGTGGAAAACAATGTTAAATCGGGATAGAAACCTGTAAAAAATGGAGAAGAGTTTACAACACAAGATAACATAGATATGAAAATCAAAATAATACACAAACTATGTCACTAGAAATATTCTAACAAAATGCAAGCATCTGAATGAACCAATGGCAAAAAGGCCGAGGATGATGATCCCTATACGTCGAGTTGAGGCTCTCTTGGAGTACAGTTTCTTCTAAAAACTACATCCCCTATGACATTAATGCATTTAAAACGACTTCTTCCAGAAGGTTGACAGAGAAAGAAGGAAAAATGGTTGCTCTGATCGTGGGTTGGCTGCATGGGAAAATGACAGGAACAAACAAGACATATCGGAGATAATTACATTGTGGGGTGGGTGCATGGGAAAATGATGAGAAAATACAAGACATATCAGAGATCATCATGTTGTGGGTTGGTGAAAATGATAAGAAGAAGTTACACAGAGTTAAAAATAAAATAATGGCATGAGACCCAAACATAGTCATCCCTAGTAATAATACAAAAATGTAGTCATCCGTAGTAATAAAAACACATTAATAATCTAAAACACAATCATCTGCAGAGTGATAAAACAAAAAGCGCAATAAATAAAACACAGGTGCGAGTCACAGAGGAGATAAAACATTTGGTGAAGTGGAGAGACATCCCCAAAATCATTGTGTGGAAACATGAGTTAGCAAAGAATAAATCACAATAATTGCAGAGGCTAAGGAGGGAATAAACACCCAGGAGAGGATTCCTTGTTGGGAAGAGAAATGATACTACACTTATTATCCATGCACAGGAAAGAAGGGCATTTCAATCTAAATATTTAACACTGGAGTGAAAGAAAATCGATTCAACTCCTGGCCAACTGCTCAAACATAGAATAATAACTTAACGATAAAGGAGCATAAGATAAAAACACAAATCTGCATCCAGATCTTCTCCGTGGAAAAACAAAATAAATAAAAAATGCATGTAATTTACCTCAAATTTTCCATAATTTTTTTTTTCTATGGGACATTAATTTCCAATTTCGTTTAATAGACTCGTACTTAAGAGGAAGAAATCTTCATTCCTGTTATAAATCTCTGTGAGGTATCTTATATTCTGAATACCACACAATGACATTTCTACACCAATCTAACTTATTTTGAACATAAAACTTATATGGATAATTCTCCATAATTCTAACAATTCGCTTCAGTCTCAAACTACTCTCTCTCTCTCACACACACACACACACATATATAGTATTTTAGACTTAGGACTTATAGTCCTAATCTCTCTTTAAACATGATTTTCTAAGCTTGCGTGCAAGACTATCTAATTTATCCTTGAAATAAAATTTGTATACCCTATATAAAGTAATGGGGTAGGAATTATACCCCTTAGTAGATTATAAGTGGCTTAATCATAAGACACTTGGAATCATTTGGTATGGTCCAAGTCATTAAACGGGTTCCCTTATGAATTGTTTGTAGTTAGTGATCTACCAATCACCATTTACATAAAAGTTTGGGTAATGAAACCCCACACTAATCCTCATTTAACTCTGTCTTTACTAAGCGATGTTTCAATGAAGTCTTCATTTGAACGATAAGTTAACTAAAGCAAAATAGGTGTAGTTAACATGTCCCAACTATTTGTGTCACGAAGGGACTGTCATTAACTTCGCATTTTATTGATATGGGAAGGAGGTGTACTTGTCAGAAAGGAGTTAAGGCTCTACTCCTATGATTAATGGAGGTTCTGTGTGTGCGAGTTTTGATGGTTTCACCCGACCTTTCCTCCAATCTAGTTGTGTCAAATCTACCCCATCACATGGCCAGACCAACCTTTGTACCCTCAACATTTAAACTGCATAGCAATATGTCCTCTTAGGGTTAAGCTAGTTTTCTATTGTCATTGTGAAGTCCTCTAAAATGGATTTGCGTGTTATTTTCTCAGCAGGGGAGACTTGTCGACTTGGAGGACGTTACCCGATGGAACAAACAACATTATCCGTCTTCCCTGGTAAGTTTACGATGCTACGGTGATTTAAATAATAGAGTGGAACTTGGGAAATTTTTTACAGTGGAAGAAATATTCATTCTGTAACTCTTATTATAACTTTAAATTAAATTTTCCCTTATCATTATTCCTTGTAACTTTCTGGATTTTTCCCGCTCCTGGATAATTTGGATTATTCAGTTGTTTCATTCTCAACTCTCTAAACGTCTCTACATTCCACCTCATTGTTCCGATTAAGAGAATTTACACCTGCATAGTTTTTTTTGTGTATTTTCCATCTTAGGGTTTCATTATTTTCCTTGTTATCATTATTCACCACGGTCTCTCTGTTGATGTGTGTCGAGGCCTGATGTTGAACTTTTTTGAGGCTACGCCAAGTTTAGTCTGGAGTAATGTTCATACTATGTATAACATATTATATTGAGTTTCTTTCATTCTCTTTGTAAAGGGGTGAATCCACCCTTCTAAATTTTTTCATCAGACCCTTAACTGGTCCTTACTGTAGGGTTCAGCTCCACAAAGCCTTATAAAACCCAAAAGAAAATATAATTTAAGGAATGCTAACCTAACATTTTATTTTACTTCATAATCAGCCTATAACCAAAATTTATTGAACTGAACATAATAGCTTACGAACAACCTTATAACCCTTCATATTCCTTAAATTGCATAAAACAAATACATAAATTAAAATACCTTGGTCTGATGCTAACCTTTTTCTTGTCTTGTTGACCTTCCTGTTGCTTCCGCTTGTCTTGTTGACCTTCCTGCTGTTGCCTTTCCCAGCTTGAAGCCACGGACCAACTCTGCCCAAACCGTGTTTCCACCCTACCAACTAGGACAGCTTCCTAGCTCCAGGATACCATATGGATATCCTGGCCCTCGTGCCCAAAACCCCCAGCAAACCGGTGCCCCCTGTACTAATCCTTCCCAACTACCGAACTCAAACTCCCTGTGCAAATCCAAAAGAACCCTCCAAAAAATGATCCCCCTCCTTCTGTAAGCCTCCTCCCCTCATATGCCTCCTTCCCCTTTCCTTATCCCAAAATTCATTGTCTTATCCAATTATTAATGCTCCTTATCTGATTATTAATGTCTTATCCTATTATTAATGCTCCTTATCCAATTATTAATGCTCCTTATTCCCTCTGTATACGTAATCCTTTAATTTAAAAAATTAAATTTATTAACCCTTTTAAATTTAATACCCATGTCATTGAATGTAATAGGTAGTTAATTAATTAATTAATTAATCAAAATTATAACCATTAATTAATTAATTAATATTTAATTAATATCATTATACCAATCTTTGTTTAGTTAATAACATGTTAGGAAAAATTAATTACCTAATAAATTTTTACTTAATAATCCCTAAATATATATTCAACTAGGGTTGTTACATACACCCACCCTTCAGGAAACGTCATCCCGAAGTTAAGGTATCTTATGGTACAAAGGAAAAGAAACATGGTTCACACATTCATAACAATTAACCAACATTATCAGTAAGTAAGGCAAGAAAACTCATACATACTAGTGTATATGTACAAGAAATGCATGTGTAGCTAGTACATACAAGTCTTGTGCATGTACTAATAATCAAACTATCATCCTTTAGTAATTTATGTATGCATCCAATCCAGTCAACAAGACTAGTCTTTTATAAAAGACAACAAACCAATCAATTGTTTGAGAAATTCTTTAATTACTATTATCCGGTTCAACAATTTTATTTAGACAACTGTGGTTTAGTTACGTAATAATGAATATTCATATATACACATTTATCTTTTTTTTTTGAAGGGAAAACATTAAATTCCACCACAAGATAGATTTCCATCCCTTCTCAACTATTACTACTCATTCTTCCTCCCTAACCTACTTCCATCTCCATTCCTATCCTCCCTCTGCTAGACTATCTTGGAGCATCAACTATATTGACCTAACTTCAAGTAGAACCTGTAAGCGGAAGTGTCGCAATCTTGACCAAGCTTCCCTAGTAGGCATCTGAGAGTCATCATCACATGTCTTGGGGAGCGTGAACTAACACCATCCTCCCATGACTTCAGGATTCGGAGGATACACCGTGGGAAATGTCTCCACCCCTCATAATCATAACTAGGGTCCACACCCTACAATGGAATATACAGTGGCACCATGTTGTTGGGGGTTTTGTCATCGTTTATTCGATTTTGGGCAGTGTCATCACCTGAATCATGCACTGGTCCACATATCATAGCAATGCATCCAAACCAATATAATTTCACATACAATATTCATAACATAATGTTTCTTGGCTAGTGGTCATAATATCCACTTTCATCATCTTTATCCTTTGGCTATTTCATAGCCCATACCCTGCAGATTAGACTGTAACACAAACTCATGCATTTCTATGCATTATCATCATGTAATTGCATACTATCATCATTTCAATCTGGTATCCCTATACCAATAAATTAACATCAAAGTTTTCCAGTTAGAAATAGATCTCATAATATCCCATAATTCAATTTCGACAACCATTCATAAGATTATCATTTACCCAAAATAGATTGTATCATATCCAACATCATCCTAATAGCATTTAAACATTCATTAAATTCACATTCTCACAATATGTCACATAATATACATCATAATCAATAACATTTAAACATTCATAAAATTTGCATTCACATAATAGATCGCATTACATACATCATCATCAATAACATTTAATCATACATAAAAGTTCATACATTTAAAGTTTAGGTGTATCACTTAATAGTTTCATTGTGACTAAAAATAAAGTATATAGGCCTTAGGTAATCTTGGCTGTCTAAGTAAAAAGGTGGTGTTACATACACCCAACCTTCGAGAAACATGTTCTCGAGGTGGTCAAAAAAGTGAGGGATAGTCTCGCCATAGTGTCTCGACGTCTTCCCAAGTAGTAGATCCTGGACTATACTTGTCCCACTGGACCTTAACTTGGTCTACCAGATGGTTCCTGAGTTGTCAGACTCTATGGTCCAATATGCATAATGGTTCTACCGTGAGGGCTCCCACATCTGATACCTACAATTCCTTGCAATTTAGTTTATGTGATTCATCAACAACATAATGACGTAAAACAGATACGTGAAATAAATTATGAGTTTTATGCAAGTGGGGTGGTAGTACGAGACAATAGGCAATGGGTCCAATTTTCTCTTGGATTCTGAACGGTCCTATAAATCGAGGTGACAACTTTGTACCCTTTCCAAACTATATGGTACTCTTATTAGGCCTGATACGAATGAAAACCTAGTCTCCTGCTTCATAACTTCGGTCGGTCCTGTGTACATCCACATAACTTTTCTGCCTATCATGTGCTTCCTTTAGTCTTTGCCTATTCTGAATCACCTGTTCCTCCATCTCTTGAATCAATTCTATCCCAACTATTACTCGGTCTTCTAGTCTATTCTAACTCAATGGCGTTCTGCACGACCTCCCATACAAATATTCGTAGGGTGGCATTCCGATGGAGCTATGATAACTGTTATTGTAGGCAAACTCTACCAAAGGTAGGTACTTCTCCCACTAGGTTTGATTATCCATTACATACATACTAAGCATGTCTTCCATGACTTGATTTACTCTCTCAGTTTGCCCATCTGTTTCAGGATGATAAGTTGTGCTTAAGTTCAACTGAGTCCCCAACGCTGACTGTAAACTTGTCCAAAACCTAGAAGTGAATCTGGAGTTCCTATCTGAAATGATATTCTAAGGTATCCCATGCAAATGGATAACCTCGCTTACAAACACACGTGCCACATCAGTGACATCGTAAGTGTTTCCAACTGGAATAAAATGAGCACTCTTGGTTAACTTATCCACTATCACAAGAATGGCATTGTGTCTATGAGATGTGAGTGGAAACCCCACAACAAAATACATGGAAATGACTTCCCATTTGGACATAGGAATATCATGTGGTTGTAGGAGGCCTACCGGGTGATGGTGGTCAGCTTTCACTTGTTGACATTCTAGGCACTTGGCGACGAAATGGACTACATTGTGCTTCATGCCTACCCAAAAGAAGATTTTCCTTATATTTGCGTACATCTTCTTCACACCCGGATGCGCACAATAAAGTGCTCTATGGGATTCCTTCAGTATGATGCTTCGAATATCCCCATTCTCAGGGATGTACATCCTTCCTCGATATCTTAACAATCCATCTGTTTCCAGACTATATCCTTCATACTTTGGATCTAACTGCCTCCCACTCTGGAGGTTTGAAGTAACCTTTAAATACCAACTGTCTCATTGGAGTTGTGCCAACACATGTTCCCTCAGATTGACCTTTAAGGTTACCAAGGAGAAGATACGTGGTCTCCTACTCAAGGCATCTGCGACCACATTTTCCTTTCCCTTGATGTACGAAATACCAAAATCATACTCACTCATAAACTCACTCCATTTCCTTTTCCTGGCATTCAGATCTCTTTGAGTGAAGAGATGTTTTAAACTTTGATGGTCCATTTTGAGCTCAAAGTTTTTCCCCACAAGATAGTGCCTCCAAATTTTTAGAGCTAGCATTACAGCTACCAACTCTAAATCATGAGTCGCATATAACTCTTCGTGTTTCTTAAACTTCCTTGATGCCTAAGCTATCACTCCTCCATCCTGCATTAGCATGGCCCCCAACCCTTTCTTCGAGGCATCCATGCATACTGTGAAGTCCTTTTCCATATCCGACACTCGTAGAATTGGCGCACTAGTTAGTAACTTCTTAAGATCAATGAATGCACTATCACACTCTTCTGTCCATTCATACCTAACCCCCTTACGCTGCAAGGTGGTGATGGGTTTTGCTATTTTGGAGAATCCTTCCACAAATATCCAGTAATAACCTATTAGCCCCATGAAGCTTCTCACCTCATGGCCATTTTTCACCACTGGACACTCCATAATGGCCTTTACTTTTTCTGGGTCCACAGAGATTCCTTCACCGGAAATGATATGACCTAAATAGTGAATCTATTTCTATAAGAAGGAACACTTCGACAGCTTCCCATACAATTTGTTCTCTCTAAGGCAGGACAACACTATTCGCAAGTGTTCCTCATGTTCTCTTTCATTCTTGGAATAGATGAGGATGTCATCTAGAAAGACTTGTACAAAACAGTCTAAGTACTTCCGGAATACGTTGTTCATGAGCCTCATGAATACTGCTCGTGCATTGGTCAATCCGAAAGGTACTACAACAAACTTGTAATGTCCAAACTGAGTTCGAAAGGTATTTTTTGGGATATCACCTTCCTTAATCCTTAACTGATGATACCCTGATCACAAATCGATCTTTGAGAATACCGCTACTCCTTTCATCTGATCGAAAAGGTCATCTATTCACAGAATCGGGTACCTATTTTTCACTGTAGCATGGTTCAAGTCCTTGTAGTCTACACACAATCGTAAGGATCCATCCTTCTTCTTTACAAAAATTACCGGTGCACCCCAAGGTGAGACACTGGGCCTTATTAGCCCTAAGTCTAGTAACTCTTTCAACTGCATTTGCAATTCACAAAGTTCCAGCGCTTTCATCCGATATGGAGTCTTGGAGATTGGTTCTGCACTAGGTTTTAGCTCAATAGTAAAATCAAGCTCCCTCTCAGGAGGTAACCCTGGTAACTTGTTTGGAAAAACATCCTTAAATTATGACAATACCAGGTACTGGTCCAATGAGGGTCCCTTCCTTTCATTCACTGCTTCCACTACATACAATCGACACCCTTATCTCAAGCATCGCTTAACCTTCATAGTTGATATAAAGCGTAATGACACTTTTCTCCGTACACCCTGGATCTCTACTGGCCTTCCTTCGTTGTTGACACAAAGAACCCTCTTTGAGAAACAATGTACCATGGCTCGGTGAGATGCTAACCAATCCATTCCAATGATTAGGTCATATGCCCCGGGAGCAGTGACGTATACCTTCAACCTGGTAGTACACACTCCCAGGTCTACTATATAATTATCGACACTAGGTCCTACCGCTTGTTTTTCCCCTGAAGCCATCTCGACTTGTTTAAAGTCATCATGCTCGTAGGCTGCCAACCCACTCTTTTCTACTGCAGATGGTGAAATGAAACTATCTTTCGCACCAGAGTCAAATAAAATCTTAACATTGATATTATTTAGCATATCTGATGACTCCACCACCGTGGATTGATGTTCAGCCTGGCGGTTATTAACCACTGCGTAACTCTGGTGGCTGCTACTTGATCTCCCCATCGGTGCCTTTCCTTCTCTTTGCACAAACCCAGATTGTAACTCTGGGTAGTCATGCTGGTAATGGGGTCCTCTGCACCCCCAAAAGGTAACACGAGATTGAACCTGTGCACTGTTATGTGACTATCTCTGAAATGAGTTCCTTCCCCTGGAACCCCTGCCCCTACTAGTTGTTCCCTGAGATGGTCGTGGACCTGTCTGAGTTGTTGGCAATGAACAAGATGTTGCACTCGCTGCCATTGAAATCCTTGTGGCTACTATCCTTCATGCGACTCTGTTACCATATCGCAGTGGCCTTGAGCCCCCTTCACTAGGAAATGTCCTCGGGGCCTTTCCTACGAATCCAGGATGATGCAGAAATGTCGGTCTTGTACCCCTGGTTAAGTTCATGTGCTCCTCCGCATAATGCGCATTTTCCACCGCTTCTACTACTGAAGATGGTCTCCACATCCGCACCATATCTCTTATCTTAGGGTTCAATCCATAGACGAAGCACTCTGCCTATCGTTAGTCATTATCCATATACAAAACATATTTGACCAGTTCCATAAATCTGATCTCATATTCTTCTACAGTTTTGTTTCCCTGTACTAAGGCATGAAATGCCCCTACCTGTTGTTCCTCGTAGTATGCTGGTAGATATTTCCTTCGAAACCTCTCCTCGAAAAGTTCCCAAGATACTATGTCTGGGGTAAGGTGCAGTTGTCTTTCCAGGTTGCCCCACCAGTTCAAAGCATTGTCTCTTAACTGAAAAATTGTGATCTTTGCCTTTGAGTTGGATGCATAGTCCCTTAAGGCAAAACACCTTGTCATGCCTTCCAACCATGCTTCCGCGCGTTCACTGGCGCAACCCCCGACAAACTCCGGAAGTTTGATCTTCTGCAATTCTCACGTGATGTCTTCGGGTGGAGGTCCTCCCCTAAATCCCTCGACGCTTCTAGATTACCCATTCCAAACGATGGGGGTTCCACTTCAGTCCCTGTCGGTTGTCGCCCCTTTAAAGTCTCATTAATGGCTTCCAACGAGTGCAGTATGACAGCTAGTTCGGGCGATGGTGGTGGTGGCGTTGGTGGTGTCAGCGGTGCTTGCGACGACGCTCCCCTGCCTCGACTCCCTTGAGTCCTGACCATCCTGTATGCTTTAACCTGCATCAACCAAAGTTTTTAGGGTGAGTTCAAGGACGTTTCAAATTGGTGCTACTTAAACTAGAAACAGGGTTAGGCGTAAGTTTTCTTTACTTGTCTGTAAACAGACATTACTCCTTTAGGGGATTGGCTAGGTTAGGGTTAGGATTAAGCGTCTAAGCTTGATTTATTCTCCCCTAAAAAAAAAATATTGGTTCCCTTGCCCTGTAGCTACGCTAGCCTTGCTCCATACTCACAAATTCCTATGCTTACTTTCCTAGTGCATATGCCGCCTCCTCCCCGCCTGTCTTAGTCTAAGTCCTTTTTAACTTTTCGCTTACAACTAAATATCCTCCAATGCTTGACTCGTGAGCTTTTCCCTGGCACATAGTGTTGGTGTTGTCGATTGTTGCATTGAGATTTAGCGTTGACTTTGACTAGTGGAATGGAGTGGAGGGACTTAGCGCTTGGCTCGATGAGTTGTGTGTACGGTCTTGTGAGCCTGACGCTTGGACAATTGGAGTTTATACTTAGGATACAAAGATCAACAACACTAAATAAACCTTTAACTTGATTTCCGGTGCATTCACTAATTATGATTCAACTCGGTTAGTTGGCTCTGGATCAATAGATTAGGTAATAAGCCAGTTAGTCTTAATCTTCATACTGTATCTTCCTAATAATAATACTACTCTAATTCCTACACTGTTACCATTAATCTAATTAAATATAAGAATTTATTTGTAAATACTTATGAGGGCACGTTGGTGTTAGTGTTCTTCTTAAGGCTTGGGCTTGGTGGGTGGTCACGGGTTCAAAACCCATGGACTCTCTAATATTTTAATTTAAATAAATTAATGACAATTACTTTTAATTAATTTACTATTCTTAGTTTTAATTTGTTGCATATATTTAAATATATGTATTTATATTATAATTTTTTTTTTGTTAATAATTAATAAAAAAAAATTAACGATTTAAACCATTGAAATTTAAATTTAGGAATAATTTAAATAAATAATTTAAATAAATCAATAAAATATCAAATTAAATTAAATAAATATTACTTTAGATAAAATAAATAAATTCCATACGGCATCGTGGGTCCTCGCATGAGGCCCATGTGCCCTAAACCCTAAACACACTTATCTCAATACCCCTAACCCTAATCGTCATGTAGCTTGTTTCATTTGCGATTGCGAACGCACCCTGAGCCTCTCCTGCTCTGCAACTGCGGCGGAGCTCTGGAAATGGTCGGAGCTCTGGTAATGGCTGCGGGCTATTTCTCATGGTGTTATGTGTAGGGTTAGTATTTCTTTTTGTGTAACATCACTACGATTTGGTATGAATATTTTGTTAAATTTTCTCAGAGTTTGCGGCGTTTGTCCATCAACTTTGTGATAGGGGAGGTCTCGTTGTTGTGCATTGGCTATTGGGGTTTTTTTTGTTTGGTTTTATTAATTTTTTTTTTTTGATAAAAAATAAATTTGTTTTGTGTTTGTGTAGCTCATTGGCCATGGCTGGGTGTTGCATTCGGGTTGTGTGGTGAAAGAACAAGCTCGTGGGCTCCTTCCTTTCAAAGACCACTTCCTTTCAATCTTGTTAATCTCCCTAGAATCAGTGTTTGCATGCGAAGGCATATCATGGCTCCTCATTTAGCATTAGTGTTTGTGTAAAGGCATTGATTCATGGGCTCCTCATTTACAGAACCCCGAACTACAAATCTCTCCGCTCCACCATCGACAGAACAAGCAAAACAAAAATTCAAATCGAGTTAAAAAGTGAATGAATGAAGGGTTTTAATTGCTGCAGAGAGGAATTCATTGTAACCCAAATGGAAGTAAAGAGATGCACGGTAATTTATTTCAATTTGGGCTTCTTTTTTTATGTTTGGTTTTATTAATTATTTTTTTTGATAAAAAAAAAATTGTTTTGTGTAGTATTTGCAGGCCGCGTGAGCTCTCTCTCCTTGGTTGCATCTGGTGTGGCATGGTGATGGTCATGTAAAGACCAACCATGATTGAAATGGCTTCACATCAACCTTGTGAACTAGGTCAAGAACACTAAATAAATGAACCCATCCTTCCACGGATACGACTAGGATTAGACCATCGCCTGACAAGGCTAGAATGCAAATACCATCAAGTGAGACATCTACAATGCCCAACTCTTGAATTGTTGATTCTTTCTGCTGATTGTTTTTTTTTTTTTCAGGTCCTTTACCAACTGTATAAGTTCTGTGGTCTTCAGAACACAAAATCCCTGCGGATGCGCAACAAAGGTGAAGCTGAAGTGATTGGAAACGACGATGGCCTGCAAGGGAGCAGATTGAGCATCGAATTTGTGTTGTGTATTGTGTATAGGTGTTAGTTTGGATAGCATGTCGGTCTGTTGTGCCTGAGACGTGGCACCTGGCATGTTCTAGGTCTATTTTGGGAAGCTCTGAGTTTGCATGGTGCTACTGACCATTGGACACGTAGAGCATAGTGGAGCTGCCTCGTGGGCTCCTCTCGTATCTCCATTTTAGAAGAAAAAAAAAATTGTCAGGGAGGAATATGTTACTGTTATTCTATTACCACGTATAAATATTATTATGAGGGTAATTGCATCTATAATGATGAAGTTCGCCACAGGAATTGCTTTGAAGGTGAGGACCTCTAACTCTTTGTTTTTTTCTCTTATTGCCTTTCCCATTAAGTTAGGTTATCTCATCTCTCTCCAGTGACACATTTCCTTCTTGTGTTGTTGCTCGTTCTTTTTTTTGGGCTAGTATCATATAGAATACTTTTGCTACATTCTAACATAAACATTTTATTAAAAAAAACTTTGGTTGAATACATGCCGCAGAACTCTGTTGTTTCTGTTTCATTTCAAGAAAACCTCAATTGGAAAGTGATGTGATAAGTAGCTTGTAAGTCCCTTGTGGACTCCTCTTCAATGTCGCTTGGGCGCTTGGTCTTGACTTGTGTGTTGATGGCAGGTGCTTGGCTCTAGACTTTGACCTCAGTGCCTGATAGGATTAATTAGAGATTGGCCCTCAGCCAGTATTTATTTTTTATATTTATTTATTATTTTGTAAACGCATTGACTCCCAGGCTTGGCATAAGTGCTAGGGTTTCGGCAAGGTCCTGGCACAGAGAAGATAACTCTTGAATATTTTGTGCAGTAGAAAACCCTTTTTAGGTCGCTAAGTGAAGTTTGGCAACTTATGCTAAGTAAAACCCCTCGTAATGTTTATGCAGTCTTTTAACTGATTATATGGGGTTTCATTGATGTACGTCTTCCAATCTTTGATCAAGAAGTAATTTATAGAAGGACGTAGTTATATTATATCTGGCACCATATACTATTTTTTTTTGTTCCAAAAATGATTTTCCATTAATGTATAATAGATGATGTAGATATTCATTTTCTTAGAAAAATCATAATTTCTATTCGAAATGAAAGGAAATTATATTTTGCATATGTTTGAAGCATTTCAAAAATAAAACCAAGAGATAAAACCTCTTAGTGGTAAAAAAAGATCTTAAAGAAAATTAGCAGGTCCTAGTACTATACTGTAGCCCAGTTTTGTATTTGGTCTTTAAAGTTTTGTTTTTATTGTGATATTTTCTATGGTGTAAGGCCTCTGCCTCTTTTACATTTTCAATATGTATGTCATTTATATTTATATTTGTGTTAAAATTTATGTGCTTGGTTTGCAGGTTAGGCGGAGCTGGAGTTGGAGCTAGGAACTTGGCCCTTAAGGCCCTAGTGCTTCAAGATGAAGCTCTGATACCATGTGTAGGGTTCAACTCCACATATCCTTATAAAACCCAAAAAAAAAAATTAATTTAAGGAATGCTAACCTAACATTTTATTTTACTTCATAATCAGCATAGAACCGAAATTTATTGAACTGAACATAATAGCTTATGAACAACCTTATAACCCTTCATATTCCTTAAATTGCATAAAAAAAATACGTAAATTAAAATACCTTGGTTTGATGCTAACCTTCCACTTGTATTGTTGACCATCCTACTTCTTCCGCTTGTTTTGTTGACCTTCCTGTTGCTGTCTTGCCCAGCTTGAAGCCACAGACCAACTCTACCCAAACCGTGTTTCCACCCTGCCAACTAGGACAGCTTCCTAGCTCCAGGATACCATATGGATATCCTGGCCCCCATGCCCAAAACCCCCAGCAAATCGGTGCCCCCTGTACTAATCCTTCCTGACTACCGAACTCAAACTCCCCTGTGAAAATCCAAAAGAACCCTCCAAAAAATGATCCCCCTCCTTCCGTAAGCCTCCTCCCCTCATATGCCTCCTTCCCCTTTCCTTATTTCCAAATTCATTGTCTTATCCGATTATTAATGTCTTATCCGATTATTAATGCTCCTTATCCGATTATTAATGCTCCTTATCCCCTCCATATACGTAATCCTTTAATTTAAACAATGAAATTTATTAACCCTTTTAAATTTAATACCCATGTCATTGAATGTAATAGTTAGTTAATTAATTAATTAATTAATCAAAATTATAACCATTAATTAATTAATTAATATTTAATTAATATCATTATACCAATCTTTGTTTAGTTAATAACATGTTAGGAAAAATTAATTACCTAATAAATTTTTACTTAATAATCCCTAAGTATATATTCAACTAGGGTTGTTACACTTACGAATATAATGCTTCCTTAATGGCTATTTCATTCTTGTCCAATACAATTAAAAATGTGACTTATGTGTTTTTCGAGCAGTTTATTAAAAATACCCTACGACATAAAATGTTTTAGTTTGTGGCACTTATTGGATTAAGTATATCTCTTACTGTCATTATCGTGGTCTGCAGGTAGTATATGCCATTTCAATTCAACACAAAGTTAACTATGTATTTATCGTTGATTTATAAGTACCCTCTACAATATTGACAGTCGGTTCAGGAAGTGTTTAATCTCAACATTTACGTATAGAATTTGTTCTGTGTGTAACATTTATGCTATGCCTTCAACCTGCTTGCACGACATGTCTTGTACAATTTGTATTTTAAATGTTAGCACTGTTGATTATTTCATTTTATAAAAAAATGATTATACATTTTGGTACCAACACTAATGATGGGACCCTGTTGATGTGAGGTTACCCATCAGGAAGCCCTTGGACCACCCTCCACTCAGCCTGGGACTTCTTCCCAACCAGAAAGCGAAAAGGAAAAGACACAGGGTCTACAAGCCATAAGTTAAGTGTCATTCTGGAATAAAATGTTACTATCATTTATCGTTCTGTTGAAAGTTTCATTCGTTTTACTTTCGTATATTTTACTAATGTTTTAAAATGGTGATTCCATGTAGATACTTCGACCACGCATAAATCCTAGATGTCAGTTCCTACCATTCTCACAAAAGGTATTCAGGTCCCGTGCACAGTAACTCTCAGGCTTAACTTTCCAAATTCTAGAAAATGAAGACCATGGCTCCATCCTAGTTTTATCGTTATTGAGTGAAGTTTTGTCTCAATTTCCTGTATTGGTTGGTTAAGGGGTAAACCATATTTTCATGTCGATATCTCATTTTTGGAAGAGAACGCAGTATTTGCGTGAGGTTGGACACATTTTTTATTTCTGTCTGATTGGATTTGTATCACAAACTTTAAAGGGTTTAAATCACAATACTCTTTCTCTTGTATACTTGTATTTGAAATACCAGGGTTTAGAGAATTTAATTTCAATCTTAATGGTACTATGGTTCTTTATTTTACCTAGACTATTTAAAAAGAAGGCATATCAGCCTATGTACTTCCAGAAGCATGTCCTCCAAAAAAAATTTTGTTACTTCTGTATTTTTATGTTCAGATAGTTTCATTGTAGTCAATAGAACTATTGTTTCTTTTATTTCAGTACTATCTGACTCACACCGAGGTTGAAAATATTTATTATTTTTTAATAAAACAATCATATTTCGAACTTATCAAAATGTGAATATACATGAAAAGTGTTTCGTATTTCTGTTTTCCTGAATTCATCGGGCTTTCACCCTTCTAGCAATTCATTTTCAGAACCTTGTTTGCGTTAAAAGATTTGATTCGTTTTCTTTAGTTCCTATTTATATTTTCCAGAAATCCTATTAAGACTAATGAGACTATTTGTCTTCCATTATATTTTAACACCCATTGGGTCTGAAATCTGGAAAACCTACAGTCATGCATGAATGAAATTAACCTACAAATTTATGGAAACTTATATTCCTTCACATCAAATTCAACGAAGTCGAAATAGAATATCAAACTCATGTATAGGTATTAGGTATATATAAACATATATTAAATATATATATATATATATATATATATATATATATGAATATTTATTTTTTCCATGCATCGATATTATGGTAGTGTTATTACATTGTGTACTTCTTTACAGTAAGATACGAGCGTATAATTACTTTATATTCTTGCATTTATATAAACATAGGATTTATATTATCCAAAAATGGATTCGGACTGCCTTTATTCTTTAACTAGAAACATTCCAGCATGCTCGCATCATTCTGATTCTACTTAGAATTTGGATATATAGATAGTTTTCAATCGAAGTATAACATTAAACTGGCAGAGAGTTTATCCTATGTTTGTCCCTAACCATTTGTAGTTTAACTCTCATCCATAAATCACATAGTATTATTCTAGCTCTACTCTTTGAGTCATTTACATCAAAGTGATTATTAATTAAAAGGAAATTCATCAGAAATAATTTACCCAATAATATATAGATGTAGTCTGACAACCATTTAAAACAAGAGATATATAACCAGAAAAGAGTAGATGAACATATCTGAAACAGTTCGCTGAAATAAAAAGGGAACAACCACATTCCTCCCAGCCTTAGAACGGAACAACCAAAGTCACTTGCTCCATTCACCCCTTAGCATGACCATGAATACATGAGGGCAAACTCAGAACTCCACATCAGCAATAGTCCTTCCGCTTCAAAAACTTCTCCTTGCCTCACACTTAGAAAACCAGTGTTCATAAAAGAAAGAGATAAATTTCCTTTTCTAGCATACTAGGCAGTGTCCTACCTCCTCCCATATGCTATATATCAAAAGCCATTTTTTTTTCCTAGGTCTTTTTCCCTCCTCGGGAATTTTCGCATCTTTCCAAATACATAATTTTCAAGGGCTTCCCATGGCCAAATTCTTGATTTTCCACTTGTAACAATCAACCCCGAGGTAGTTCCAACATATTCCCCACTCATGGAGTCATGGTCAGCGGATTTTAACATGGTTGTTCCATTTGTCCATCAGCAATAATTACTAAATATTTTTTTTCATACAAGTTTCATAGTCAAATAGTTAGTTGGGTCAAATCATATATCTTCCCAACAGTCATAATTATCAATTACAATTAACTAAATTCGAAATTCATAATTTCCATAAATGACAAAATTTTCCAATTTCGAATTTACCAAAAACGGAAATAATTTCCTAAGAAATTTCAAATTCAAAAATAATTTATTTTTGGGGATGTTACATCCTTTCCCCCTTCAATAAAATAGTGTCCTCGGTGTTCGTTCCTTTCTTGGAACAAGACTGGATCATATTTATACAAATCTTCCTCCAACTCCCAAGTGGCCTCCTCGGGGCTAAAGTGCTTCCATTGCACTTTTACCTCGGCGATGACTCTGTTATGAAGTGTTATTTCTCTCCTGTCCAGAATGCGCAGAGGTTCCTCTTGGAACTCGCCTTCTGGTTCCACCTGAACCTAATTCCAATCGATCATATGAGTAGGGTCATGAACATAATTCTTTAACAAAGAGACATGAAATACATTATGAATTTTAGGATTGGCAAGAAGTGCAAGTTGGTATGCTACGGGTCCAATTCAAGGTAAAATATCAAAAGGCCCACAAAATATGGGTGCCAACTTGGCACAGTTCCCTAGATTTAGTGAACTTTTTTGGGCTTCAACTTTTAAATAGACGTGGTCTCCCACTTGAAATTCCAAGTGTCTTATTTTTTGGTCCACGTAACATTTTTGTCTGTCCTGTGCGTCTTTTAAGCTCTGTTGTACTTTTCTTACCGTGCTCTCCATTTCTTGGAGAATATTTGGTCCAACCATGATTCTATCAACTAGTTTATCCCATCTAATTGGAGTCATACACTTTATGTCATACAGTACCTTGAAAGGGCTCATTTTAGCCGAAGTTTGGTACCCATTGTTGTATGCAAATTATACCAAGTGTAGGTAGTCTTCCCACTTGTTTGGTTTTGTTCTTACGTACATGTGGAGCATATCTTCTACGATCTAGTTTGTTTGTTCAGTCTGTCCATCCATTTGTGGATGATAACTCATGATGAAATTCAAGTTAGTATTTAACCCTGCAAACAATTATTTCCAAAAAGTAGATGTAAATTTTACATCTCTATCCAAAATCACCATTTTAGGAATACGATGCAGTCTAAAAATTTCTTTCATGAATATTTCAGCAATGCTAATAGATTTAAAAGTGGACTTTACATGAATAAAGTGTGCAGACTTACTAAGTTTATTGATTACCACCATAATTGAATCATTATGTTTCTGAGTTCTAGGAAAAGTTGTAATAAAGTCCAGTGATATAGTCTCCTATTTCCATTCTGGAACAAGTAAGGGTTGTAACAGGCCGACTCGATGCTAGTTTTTGGCTTTTACCTGCTGACAATATTGACACTTAGCTAAGTATTTTGTTTTTTTTCCCTTCATATAGGCCAATAAAATAACTTTCTTAGTGTTGCTATCGTTTTCTGGTATCCTGGATGACCAGTATATGGTTTCTTATGAACTTCATCCAAAAATGTTAACTTTAATTTTGTCAAATATGGTATGTATATTGTGTTTTTAAATCATAGTAGGCCATTTTTGTCCACACTCAGATCTGTTTTGTCTAAATTTTTTGTAGTGTTCTGAAATTATTCCATTGTTTTAGTGTAATTTTCGTCTTCATTACCTATAGTCTTTATCCTTTGTTCAAGATCGCTTTCTGCCCTGCTAATGTTTATTTCAAACAACCCATGAACTCTTCTTATTAAAGAATCAACTAGTTTATTTTCCTTACCCTTGATATGTCGTACCTCAAAGTCAAATTCTCTCAAGAAGGCTAGCCATCTTGCTTGCCTTGCAATAAGGTCCAACTGACTAAACAAAAATTTCACACCGCTATTTCCAGTCAATAACAGAAACTTTCTACCCATTATGTAGTGTCGCCACATCTTTAAGGCATGTGTTACAACTGTCAACTCTAAGTGATGAGTGATGTAGTTTCATTCATGTTCCTTTAGTTTTCTGATCTTTCAAAGCAGTGAACATGTCATCGTGCCTTTCTTCCCTTGATTCTCTCTTTCACGTATCGCTTTTTCTGCCCTACCTCCTACCTATTTAGCATAGATCAGATACTTGTATGCACAGAGACAATGATTTTGATTGAGTCTAGTTCAAGCCCTTCTTAAGTTAGGACACCACCTAGTCCTTCCTTACTCGCATCTACACAGACCGTGAAGTCTTTGTCCAGATCTACTACCTTTAAAATGGGTGTGGTTGTTAATAATTCCTTTAACTTATTAAAAGTGTCTTGACATTTATGTGACCAGTTAAACTTGGTTCCCTTCTTTTGTAATGATGTGATAGGGTATGCAATTTTGGAAAATCCCTCTATAAATATACAGTAATATCCGGTGATTCCCATGAACGACCAAATGTCCGCTTCATCCTTAGGGATCGACCATTCCATGATGGCTCTTATTTTCTCAGGATCGACTGCAATGACTTTTGCAGATATTACATGTCCTAAGTATTGTATTTTCTTCTGATAAAAGTCACATTTATCGAATTTAGCATACAGTTTGTGCTTCCTTAAGGTTTTCATAAGTATCCTTGAGTTCTCTTCATGTTCTTCTTCTGTTTTAGAATATACTAGAATGTCTTCAATAAATACCAACACAAACATTTCCAAGTACTGACTGAAAATATTCTTCATTAAACACATAAACGTGGTTGGCGCATTAGTGAGTCCGAAAGGTATAACAACAAATTTGTAATGTCCATATCTCGTTCAAAAATATGTTTTACTTATGTCCTCATCTTTTATCCTAACTTGGTGACAACTAGATCGTAAATCCAATTTCGAGAAAATATTTTCCCCGCCTACTTGATCGAATAGATAATTTATTCTAGGTAAGGGGTACTTATTCTTAATATTCATTTTGTTTAATTGTCTGCAATTGATTCATAATATCAGAGTTTCGTATTTATTTTTCACAAAGAGGACTAGTGCTCCCCATGGTGAAACACTCGGTCTGATATATTCTTTGTCCAATAATTCTTGCAGTTGAGATTTTAGTTTTGTTAATTCTGAAAAAATCATTATGTAAGGTGCTTTAGAGATAGGGGATGAACCAGGTAGTAGGTCGATAGAAAATTCTATCTCCCTCCCTGGGGGTAATTTAGGTATTTCATCAACAAACACGTCTCTGAAATCATGCAGAACGACAAAATCCTTCAAGTTGTTTTTTTTTTTCTAATAAGTTTGTTACTTAGGTGGCATAAACTTGACACCCCTTTATCATGCATTTCTTGAATTGCATTGTTGAAATCTATCTAACTAAGATTGGTTTTTGTATACCTTGAACTGTCCTAGCAGTGTCATTTTTGTCTTTATACTTGAGTGATTTTTCATAACAATCTAACACTAATTTATGATTTTCTAACCAATCCATTCTGATAATTACATCGTAAGACCCTAAAGGTAGAATGTTCATATTTGTCTTTATGTTTTGAACACCTAAATTGAACTCATAATCAGAAATAAAATTGATGAATTTTCTTTTCATTCCTGTTGCTAGTTGTACCAACCAAGATTCTTCATGTCTTGATTTCTTAAGTTTATTTAACTCCACAATACTAGCAGTGACACAACTCAATGTAGCTCCAAGATCAATTAAAATAGAAATACAAGTGTTATTGATTTTACCTTCTATTTCTACCACAGAGGAATGGTGGTCAACTTGCCGGCCATCCATGGCTTCATATATCGGATGCAATATTTTACCCACATCTCCCACCATAGAGGCTTCCTGCAGATTGTGAACAGTAGTTCTAGTTGCTGAAATCAAATGTAGACAGTTCCTCGTTAGATGAGGTTCTCCACATTCTTAGCATTTTAATGGTTCATCGGGGTTGTCCCCAAACTTCTTCGTTCCCAGATTTACCGGTTTACCACCTCCTTGAGTGTTTGGATTGTTGGAGTTAAAATATTTCCTTGGAAATATTTTTTTTGTGTTTCGATAAGGAGATGGCTAGTATCCCTTCTTCCGTTGGTCCATTTGGTCTTGTTTCTTGTCTTTCCAAGCCTTGGGAAATTCTAACCATTGGTTGTATTGGTTGTAACACATTCAATCTTTTATGAATACTTCACTCAAGGATTTGGGATTATCAAATTCGAATATTTCCTTGTAGGACTGTGGTAAACAGCTTAGGAACCACCAAATTTTCACTTTATCCTCCCGGATATAAGGTACAAGCCTTAGTAATTCCAAGAATTTGTTTATCAAATATTCCATAGTCATTTGACCAAGTCATAGCTCATGAAATTATTTTCTTTTTATTTCATAGTAACTTTCAGATAGGTATCGTTGCTTAAAGTATGACCATTCCATCTATTTATCCTTTAGGCCCTTGGCCAACTTCAGGTCTTGCCACCAAATGCTAGCTTTTTCTTTCAGATTATAGATGGCCATTCTGACCTTCATATTGCTAGAATAGTTGTATATATGTTCAAAAATACTTATTGATGTATAATAACCATTCTTTAGATTCCTCTCCTGTTATGGATTCCCCGTCAAAGGTAGATGGTTTGATTTTCCTAAAATCTCCCTCCAGGTGATCGACCTGTTTCCTTTTTCTGTCTGTTTTTGTTTTATCTTTAGCTGGAGGTGTACCTTCAGATGATTTGTCTCCTTTCTCTCCTTTAAGACTGGAATTATTGGAGGCCCTTTTACTGACCTCTTCTTCCTGGTTATCATCCTTTGGGGTTTTCTTTGTCACTATACTTTTCATCAAGACTTCATTTATTTCATGTTGTTCATGTTGTGCCTTTTTCAATTTATCATTGTCTGCTTTGAAAACCTACAACTCAACAATGATATTTCTCATCGTTTCCAGAACTTCGGTAGGTGAGCTCCCGTCACTGTTTTGTCTCTGATCTTCAGGAGGTCTTTGTCTCGGGTTCCCCCCAAGTCTTATTTCTTCCTCATACTAGGCTGCCATGATTACACAGAATAAAGTGTTTTATGTTTGTAACAGTAGTTGTTTTGTTATTTTGTTCATAACCATAAAAAAATATGTTAAGTAAATATTTTGGCCTTGTTCAATGTCCAAGTGTTGTAACCTTTACTCTGATACCATATCTAATGTACCTCAAATTTTCGATCAAAAAAAATTTCTATGAGACATTAATTTCCAATTTCATTTAATAGACTCGTAGTTAAGAGGAAGAAATATCCATTCCTGTTATAAATCTATGTGAGGTATCTTATATTATGAATACCACACGATGACATTTCTACACCATTCTAACTTACTTTGAACAGAAAACTTATATGGATAATTCTCCATATTCCTAATCTCTCTTTAAACATGAGTTTATATGCTTGCACGCAAGACTATCTAAATTATCCTTGAAATAAAATTTGTATACCCTATATAAAGTAACGGGGTAGGAATTATACCCCTCAGTAGATTATAAGTGGCTTAATTATAAGACACTTGGCATCATTTGGTATGGTCCAAGTCATTAAATGAGTTCCCTTATGAATTATTCATAGTTAGTAATCTACCAGTCACCATTTACATAAAATTTCGGGTAACGAAACCCAACACTAATCCTCATTTAACTCTGTCTTTACTAAGCGATGTTTCCATGAAGTATTCATTTGAACGATAAGTTAACTGAAACGAAACAGTTGTAGTTAACATGTCCCAACTAGTCGTGTCACAAAGGGGTTGTCTTTAACTTCGTGTTTTCTTGATATGGAAAGGAGGTGTACTTGTCAGTAAGGAGTTAAGGCTCTACTCCTATGATTAATGGAGGTTCTATGTGTGCGATTTTCGATGGTTTCACCTGAACTTTCCTCTAATCTAGTTGTGCCAACTCTACCCCATCACATGGCCAAACCAACCTTTGTACCCTCGGCATTTAAACTGCATAGCAAGAGATCCTGTTAAGGTTAAGCGAGTTTTCTGATGTCATTGTGAAGTCCTTCGATATGCCTATGTGTGTTATTTTCTCAACAGTGGAGACTTGTCGACTTGGAGGACGTTACCCGATGGAACAAACAATGTTATCTGTCTTCCCTGGTAAGTTTACAATACTACGGTGATTTAAATAATAGAGTGGAACTTCAGATTCGTTACAGTGGAAGCAATATTCATTATGTAACTCTTATTATAAGTTTAAATTAAATTTCCCCCTTATCATTATTCCTTGTAACTTTCTGGATTGTTCTCGCTCCTAGATAAGTTGGATTATTCAATGATTTCATTCTCAACTCTCTAAAGGTCTCGACATTCCATCTCCTTGTTCCAATTCAGAGAATTTACACCTGCATAAAAAAAAATTGTGTATTTTTAATCTTAAGGTTTCATTATTTTCCTTGTTATCGTTATTCTCCACGGTCTCTCTATTGATGTGTGTCGATGCCTGATGTTGAACTTTTGTGAGGCTACCCATGTTTTATTCTGGAGTAGAATGTTCATACTGTGTATAGCATATTATATTGCATTTCTTTCTTTCTCTTTGTAAAGGGGTGCATCCACCCTTTTGTATTTTTTCATCAGACACTTAGTTGGTCCTTATGAATATAATGCTTCCTTAATGGTTATTTCATTCTTTTCCGGTACAATTAAAAATGTGACTTCTGTGTTTTTCAAGCAGTTTATTAAAAATACCCTACGGCATAAAATGTTTGATTTTTTGGCACTTCTTGGATTAATTATATCTCTTACTGTCATTATCGTAGTCTGCAGGTAGTATACACCATTTGAATTCAGTAGAAGGTTAACTCTGTATTTATCATTGATTGATAAGTACCCTCTGCAATATAGAGATTTGGTTCAGTAAGGGTTTAATCTCAAGATTTACATATAGAATTTGTTCTATGTGTAACGTTTACACTATGCCTTCGGCCTACTCGTACGGCATGTCTTATACAATTTGTATTTTAAATGTTAGCACTGTTGATTATTTTATTTTCGAAGAAATTGATTATACGTTTTGGTACCAACACTAATGATGGGACCTTGTTTATGCGAGGGTACCCATCAGGAAGCCCTTGGAGCACCCCCCGCTCGACCTAGGACGTCTGCCCAACCAAAACGTGACAAGGAAAAGACACAGAGTCTACAAGCCATAAGTTAAGTGTCGTTCTGGAATAAACAGTTACTATCATTTATCGTTCTGTTGAAAGTCTCGTTCACTTTACTTTCATATATTTTACTAATGTTTTAAAATGGTGATTCCTTGCAGAGACTCTGATCATGCATAAATCCTAGATTATGGTTCCTATCATTCACGCAAAAGGTATTTGGGTTTCGTGCACAGTAACTCTCAGGATTAACTTTCCAAATTCTAGAAAATGAATACCATCGCTCCATCCCAGTTTTATCGTTATTGAGTGAAGTTTCTTCCTGATTTCCTGTATCGGTTGATTAAGGGGTAAACACTATTTTCATTTCGATATATCATTGTTGGAAGAGAACGTAGTATTTGCGTGAGGTTGGACACATTTTTTATTTCGGTATGATTGGATTTGTAACACAAACTTTAAAGGGTTTAAATCGTAGGATTCTTTCTCTTGTATACATCTATTTGAAATACCAGGGCTTAGTGAATTTAAATCCATTCTTAATGGTACTATGTTTCTTTATTTTACCTAGACTGTTTAAAAAGAAGGCATATCAGCCTATGTACTTCCAGAAGTATGTCCTCCAAATTTTTTTTTGTTACTTATGTCTTGTTATGTTCAGATAGTTTCGTTGTAGTCAATAGAACTATTATTTCTTTTATTTCAGTACTATCTGACTCACACCGAGGTTGAAAATATTTATTAAATCGTTAATAAAACTATCATATTTCGAAATTATCAAAATGTGAATATACATGATGTGACATCCCCAAAAATAAAAATAATTTTAGAATTTAAAAGTTTCTGGAAATTCATTCTGTTTTTAGTAAATTCGAAATTGGAAAAAAATTTCCATTTATGGCAATTCTGAATTTCGAATTTAACAATTGTAATAAATAATTATGACTGTTGGGCAGAGATTTGATTGTCCCAACTAATTATTTGACTATGACACTTGTATGAGAACAGAATATTTTATATTGATTACAAGGGAAAAATGGAACAACCATGTTAAATTTTAGTTGACCATGACTCCATGAGAGGGGAACATGTTGAAACTACCTCTAGGCTGATTTTTACAGGTGGCAAATCAGTGATTTGGCCATTGACATCCCCTGAAAATCATGTATTTAGAAAGATGTGAAAATTCCCAAGGGAGGGAAAAAAGCCTAGGCAAATTGATAAATAAACATATGTGAGGAGGCAGAACGCTGCCAAGTATGTTGGGAAAGAGACTAATGATTTTATTTTCTTTGTTATTATGAACACTGAATGGGTGTGAGGCAAGAGGGATCTACTAAATTGAAGGACAGTGTTGAAGAGGAGATTTCAAGTTCACCCTCATGGATTCATGGTCAGGCTAGGGGGTGAATCGGGCAAGTGATTTTGGCTGCCCTATTCTACGGTTGGGTGGAACGTGGTTGTTCCCTTTGTCTGCTCGCAATTTGATTCATATATGTTATCCTATCTCTCTCTCTCATTAAATGTTATGTTCTGTAATTTGTTTGTTGCTATGAATAAATTCTGGGTAATTGCTATGTTCTGTAATTTGATTTCTATGATTATATTTTGGTTGAATGTTATAGAAGGAAAGACCTACTAAATACTTCCTCATCTTAGCTAGAAATGGATTTGTTTTATTGAGATGGAGTGTTGTGTGAATTCTAAGTTCATTGAGTATTTCACTAGTAAGACGAGATCCATAGAAGATTTTACCCTCCTAACGAGATAAACTACTAAATTACACTTTGCTTTGATTCATTCTGTTAAGTAAGGAAAATTTTAATTGTCTGTGTGATTTGATTAAGGTCGAACATCCCAATATCTATGTTGAACGATACTTCATGTAGGTATTTATAGTACACATCGAGCCTCCAATAATAATCGCGTAAGTTCAAATTTCAAAGTAAATCCAGCCTGTAACACAAAAAATTATTATTTACTTGCATATAGAACATGCACAGTTAAAACTACCAACAGATACACAGTATGCAATAGGGGTTCTACGCAGGTGATACTTTGAATCTGAAGAAAATGGGTTAAAACACAGTCAAAGAATAAGGTACATTTATATATGTATAGACGTATGAAATAATTCTGAAAGGTTCAAGACTCCATTACAATAA
>ML794482.1:128924-147240 GCA_009831015.1 Picea engelmannii
AAATGATTGCGGATCCACTGCTAAAGTTGTTTTTCGTTTCCAACATTGTGAAGTTGTTTTTGTTATTTAAATATGTTGCAAAAACGGCTACTAAATTTGTGTAGATATAATTATGAAACATATGTGTAGTGAATTTTACTCTAGCTTTGAGATTTACTTTAGTTTTTGGGAATTCGCTGCTTTGAAGAAAATAGTTGTGGAATAACTAAAAGAAAATGTGAGAGAGTAAACATTACAAAAACCAAAATTGTGTTGAGTGTTTTCTATTAAATAATGAAATAGAGTACAGTACATGAATCTTTGTCTCAAGATAGACAAACTACCTTGATCGCACAATATACTTGGTTCAACAAATATCTCAACCCCATACCAATCTAGGAAGCATCTACTTGGAAAGAATCTCTAAAATCCAACTAGTTTCAACAACTTCCCAAAAAATAGGAACATAATCTCTAGGTAAATACCAAATCTACATAATCATGTCTACATAATCATGATCAATAATAATAACAAGTACAAATATGATCACCCCTAATACAACTAGGGAGTTACATATTCCAAAACTCCCCCTTAAAAACTACTTGTTTTAACCTTCGTCAAGTCAGGTCTTCATCATCACAAAGTCCTCTAAATCGAAGCACTTCATGATCAACAAAGTCTATGTCAAGTCCAACTTGGTACTTTCTCTTTGTACCTTGATCATGCATCATCAAACTGTCAAAGTCCAAGTCCATATAAAGAAACAACCATCCACCAGAATACTTGGGTACCTAATCGTTGTAAACATCAGTCTAGTAGTCCTTAAGGTACATGATTCATTCAACCTCTTGATGAAATCCCTTGAATGTAAAAACTCAAAGTTTCTAGGCACCTCTCAGAGTCCACTCATAGAGCACCGATTTGACACGTGATATGTCTCACTCTTACAAGTGTCAAACAACTCTATAATAAAGGTTTTTAAACTACAAGTCAATAGGGATACATCACAAATGGGTATGTATGCCTAATCTGGTCTTACATCGATACTCCCTTTACATGTTACATAGACAAGTATACACACTACATACTCCATCCCATGGTGATTCTAGGTACAAGCTCAAATATTTCAGGGACCAATATATCGAATCAATAAACATCATAGAATTGCTACAAAAATGTGACTCACATTAACATATGGTCATGAATCTATTTTATTCAACACAATTCATGCAATTTACCTTATTTTTCCACGATCATTTCACTTATGTTTCTTTTGCATGACTGTCATTGTCACTAGCTCCTCTTGGACTAAACTCTATGGTGTTATCCAGGAAAACATATATGTTCTTCCTACTTATCAGTCAAACTATAACTTATGTCTTCTATCAAATCATGGTTTCTCCAGCGAGAACAATGCAACTTGCTTCAATCAAAAAACAAAAAAATGTTCATGCTCCTCCATTCAATTATAGAATTGTCAAACTCATACCACTTGGGAACCAACCGTACCTTTGGGCCAAACAATGGTACAATGACTGTTAAGATTGAGAAATTGGTCATCCTATGTACACATTTCCATCTCCAAAGACACCTAAATACCTAACCACAGTGCTCATCAATTTACTTTCCATCTCCCAAGACACCTAAATACCTAACCACAGTGCTCATCAATTTACTAGGAAAATAGTTTGTATGACGTATCGAAGTCAATATTACATCAATTCATCAAACAATTTACCATTAATACACAAATAAGGGTAACATGTAGTTAAACCTTCATTTCCAAGTACCACACCCTTTACCAAGAAAACTAAATAATTATTTGACATGACAAAATATTGCCAAGTGGGACTTCAAATTGTGAACAAAAAATAATATCATCTTCCTCCTTTTCAGTTCTTAAGACGTTTAGAGTCTGCATCTAAGTCGTTCACCTTTTAACCTTTCATGTTACTATTAATTCATTTTCTTGGATTAACCTGTGATTTGTTAGAATGGCTAATTCTAACAAAATTAGTACACTTCCTATAGTTATCTAGTCTCAATAAAAAGGCTTTTGATTCCAAAAATTCACCAACCTACTTCTTTGGAGTTTCCACACTTTAAAAAACCATTATCAGATTAATGACAATGCATCCACACACTCAATTGACTAATTTGAATAGAATCAACATGTTTCGCTTCACTGACTCCAAATAATAAACTCAAATACAATCTAATTTCACTTCACAAGCATTTCCACTCAATTAACTAAGTTGACTAGAATCAACATGTTTCTCTTCACAAACTCCAAATAAAAAACTCAAAGACAATCTAATTTCACTTCACAAACATTTCCACATACCATAGGCTTGTATAATCAAACACCAATTGATGGTTACAACACTAGAAATAACACCATGTGAATACACTAAGGAACCATGGAACCCTTTTCCTCCTAGAAACTTGAGCTTTATGTTTTTTTGAATCATTAGAACACATTGATTCCATCCATGGCCGCTTATCCTTATGAATCATTATTGTTATTCCCTTATCCTTACGCATGTGACTTGGTGTTGGGTCTCTGTGAGACTGCGCAGGAGTTCTAGTCTAGGAATTCGGTTTGGTAGGGCAAATCCCATACTATATACTATATATTAAACCTTGATCTAGCGAAAGGAAAGGAAAACTTTCCTTCGATAATACAGAGATTGCTTTCCTTCGATGGGTGTGGTCATACTGAGTTTTACATGGGAATCTGCCCTTCTGTAGATCCTCCCAACCCACTGGGTGGCTTGATGACTGTATTTTTTTTTTCTTTAAAGATTATATATAATTTCAATTCAGTGTATATGTGTTTTTGTTAGTTATGAAAAGTACTTCACAGCATGCATTTACTTGAATCTGTCTTATATTGGTGTAATGTTTCCTCACTCTGTTGATATTGTTTACCCGTGTGTGTGGAAACCATTCGTCGCCTGCCATTTGATAAGAAGATTAAATATATATCCACTGTTTTATTACTCTGACCTGAACATGGATGCCACGCGAGTCTCCTTACAGTTCTAATTTGCAAATGTTATGGTGTTGTTATTGCTTCTTGTCTATTTCTTGAGAATTTTGTTTTATGAAAATGTAACCAATCTAATGGTGGGACCCTGTTTTTTCTCCGAGGGTACCCATCATGTCGTTTTAATCTCACTCCTCCCCTTCAGGGGTATCGATGGCTCGCGGTTATGACTGGCAGCATTCCTATGTCTATTCGAGATAAGTTTTACTCTGCAATTGATACCTTCGTTGTCTTATAAGATTTTTCATGTTTAAAAAAAATTCATTATTGTTGGTTTCTATTTGACGCTAAGAAAACACGTCTCGTTTATCTTGCAGGATTACAGGGTCGTTGCAATGGAACGGAACCACGCCTTGTCCAATAAAGGTACTCGGGTTCCATTTTACCACTCTTAAGCGAATGCCCTAGACTTTTAAGCAAAGATACAATTCTGATCTATAATATAAATCATGAATGGGCCAGGTTTATCAGGTTTTTAAAGATGACTGAAATGTTATTTATGTAGATTCAATTTAAAAAAAAGACATGGGGACCAAAAATCTTGTTGTTGTGTGAGAGGAGGGTATTAGGAGGACTATACCGTTACTTCATAAATTTTACAGTCGACATAGAAGGAAAAATGAACAGTTCCTTTCTTCCAATATAATAGATCTGATCATACATTTATCTCTAGGATTAATAAAAACATGTATCTATGTACAATGATTCTGCCTTGTACCCTTTTTCCAGGTTTACTTTGGATTCCTATGTTTATTTCTATGGATCCACCTTTTCGATTTTTACTGCAGTGAATTTATGCATAACAAAATGTATGGTTACAGGATGTATAGTGTTCACTCTCTTTAATTATTAGTATATTGTTTTATTCCTAGAACTTCGTTTGTGGTTGCTTGAACTATTCGTTTCATCTCAGAGTTTTGTTTTGTGACTATTGGAGTTATTCGTTTTATTTAATTATAACCGTTCGGACTAATCATTTTCGTTTACATTAAAACAGTTTAGTTGTAATAGCCCCTTATTCCTATCTGTGTATTTGGTATAAGATAAATTATGTATGTATCTTTCTAATTCTCCATTTTATTTCCCACAATTTTCTTATTAAAGAGATACAGTAATACTATAAGAATTACACTACTTTTTTTTTCTTTACTCCAACAATAATAATTCAGTAGGACAATTCGTCCAGACATCAAAGAATAAGACTGTACGTATATGTAAGAATAAAATCCTTACAGTGATATAACTGCACATTTATAAATAAAAATAATCCCTACCATGATATGACTTTGTGCATAAAAATGCATATATATAAATCTCAGTTTTTCTTTCGAAGTCTCCTTTAGCATATTCACAAGTGCAAATCAATGTGCAAAGAAATGACTGTTCAAATGTATAAGCATTACGTAACTGGTAGGAATTCTCAGTACATGGTTGAATAATATCCTTTTAACATAGATGTATTTTCTAATATTTCCATAAATAGATTCCATACTTAACGAGGATATAAAGAAATTTTTTTCTCGACACCTACAGTTAATCTGTAAGGGTTTACCCTACTGTCCATCCCATTTCAACAGACTTTTAATAAACTGAATAGCTCACCCATATTTAAACTAATGCATTCTATCAATCAATAATTCAAATAGCATTTGACCAGAGAAAGAGTAAGATACATATCTGAACAAAAGTTTTCGAATAAAAAATGGAACAGACACATTCCACCCAACCTTATAACAGGGAAACCAAATCACTTGTCCTGTTCACCCCCTAGCCTGACCATGAATCCATGAGGGCTAACTCAGAACTCCTCCTCAGCAAATTCCTTTCAGCTTCAACAATCTACTCCTTGCCTCACACTCAACTAGTGTTCATAACAGCAAGAAAACATTAATGTTTCCCACATACTAGGCAACGTCCTACCTCCTCACATATGCTATATATCCAAAACCAAAAATGCCTAGGTCTTTTTCCCCTTGGGAATTTTCGCAGATTTCCAAATCCTTGATTTTCAGGGGCTGCCAATGTCCAAATTCTTGATTTTCCACTTGTAAAAATCAACCCTGAGGTATTTCCAACATGTTCCCCACTCATGGAATCATGGTCAGCTGATTTCAACATGGTTGTTCCATTTGTCCTCCTACAATAATTATAAAATATTTTGTTTCATACAAGTGTCACAGTCAAGTAGTTAGTTGGTTCAAATCAGATCTCAACCCAATTATCATAATCATTAATTACAATTAAACAAATTCGAAATTTGAAATTTCCATAAATGGCAAAAAAATTCCAATTTCAAATTTACCAAAAACGGAATAAATTTCCTAAGAAATTTCAAATTCAAAAATAATTTATTTTGGGGGATGTTACATCCTTTCCCCCTTCAATAAAACACTGTCCTCGGTGTTCTCTCCTTTCTTGGAACATGATGGATGAGATTTCCGCAAATCTCCCTCCAACTCCCAAGTGGCCTCCTCCGGGCTAAAGTGTTTCCATTGCACCTTTACCTGGGTGACGACTCTGTTCCGAAGAGTTATTTCTCTCTAGTCCAGAATACGCAAGGGTTCCACCTGGAACTCTCCTTCTGGTTCCACCTACACTAAGTTCCAATCGATCATATGAGTAGGATCATGAACATAATTCTTTAACAAAGAAACATGAAATACATTATGAATTTTTAGATTGGCTCGAAGTGAAACTTGATATGATTCAGGTGCAATTTGAGCTAGTATCTTGAAGGGCCCACAAAACCTGGTTGCCAACTTGGCACAATTCCCTAGCTTGAGTGAACTTCTCTGGGCTTTGACTTTTAAGTAAACATGGTCTCCCACTTAGAACTCCAAGTGTCTTCTTTTCTGGTCCAGATAGCTTTTTTGTCTATCTCGTGCCTCTTTTAAGTTTTGTTGTACCTCTCTTACCCTACTCTCCATTTCTTGGAGCATCTCTGGTCCAACCATGAATCTATCCACCGGGTTATCCCAGCTAATTGGAGTCGTACAGTACATCGAAGGGGCTCAATTTAGCCAAAGTTTGGTACCCATTGTTATATGCAAATTATGCCAAGTGCAGGTAGTCTTCCCACTTGCTTGGTTTTGTTCTTACGTACATGCGGAGCATATCTTATATGATTTGGTTTATTCATTTAGTCTCCCCATCAGTTTGTGGATGATAACTCGTGCTGAAATTGAAATTAGTATTTAGCCCTGCAAATAATTCTTTCCAAAAAACAGATGTAAATTTTACGTCTCTATCTGAAATCACCATTTTAGGAATACCATGTAGTCTAAAAATTTATTTCATGAATATTTCAGTGATGTTAATAGCTTTAAAAGTATACTTTACAGGAATAAAGTGTACAGACTTACTAAGTTTGTCGATTACCACCATGATAGAATCATTATGTTTATGAGTTTTAGGCAAACCTGTAATAAAGTCCAACGATATAGTCTCCCATTTCCATTATGGTACTAGTAAGGGTTGTAATAGGTCGGTTGGATGCTGGTGTTCAGATTTTACCTGTTGAAAATCTTGACAGTTAACTAATTATTCTGTTGTTTCTCCCTTCATATTAGGCCAATAAAATAATTTTCTAAGTGATGTTATCATTTTCTGGTATCCTGGATGACTAGAATATGGTTTCTTATGCAATTCATCCAAAACTGTTAACTTTAAATCTACCAAATCTGGTATGTATATTCTGTTTTTAAATCGTAGTAGGCCATTTTTATCAATACTCAGCATTGTTTTGTCTGAATCTTTTTTAGTGTTTTGTAATTCTGCCACTGTCTTAGTGTAATTTTCATCGTTATTGCTTGTAGTATTTATCCTCTGTTCCAGATCATTTTCTGCCTCACTGACATTTATTTCAAATAACCCATGAACTATTCTACTTAAGGAATCAACTACTTTATTTTCCTTACCCTTGATATGTCTTACCTCAAAGTCGAATTCCCTCAATAAGCCTAGCCACCTGGCTTTTCTTGCATTAAGGTCCGACTGACTAAACAAATATTTCACACTACTATTATCTATCAATAATAGAAACTTTATGCCCATTATGTAGTACTGCCACATTTTTAAGGCGTGTATTACTGCTACCAATTCTAAGTCATGACCGACATAGTTTCTCTCATGCTCCTTTAATTTTCGGGACTCATAACAAATAACATGTCCTTCTTGAGTTAGGACACCACCTAGTCCTTTACTTGCATCGACACAGACGGTAAATTATTTACCTGGGTCTACTACTTTTAAGATGGATGCGGTTGTTAAGAATTCCTTTAACTTATTAAAACTGTCTTGACACTTCTGTGACCAGTTAATCTTGGTCCCTTTCTTTTCTAATGATGTGATAGGGTAAGAAATTTTAGAAAACCCCTCTATAAATCTACGATAATATCCGGTGATTCCCATGAATGACTCGATATCCACTACATCCTTCAGTATTGGCCATTCCATGATGGATCTTACTTTCTCAAGATCGACTGCAATGCCTTCTGCAGATATTACATGTCCTAGGTATTGTATTTTCTTCTGATAAAAATAACACTTATCGAAATTAGCATACAATTGGCGCTTCCTTAAAGTTTGCAGAACTATCCTTAAGTGCTCTTTGTGCTCTTCTTTTGTTTTAGAATATACCAGAATATCGTCAATAAATACCAGTACAAATTTGTCCAAGTACTGACTAAAAATACTATTCATTAAACACATGAACATGGTTGGTGCGTTAGTGAGTCTGAAAGGTATCGCTACAAATTCATAATGTCCATATCTTGTTCGAAAAGTTGTTTTGTTTATGTCTTCATATTTTATCTTAACTTGATGATAACCAGATCGTAAATCCAACATCGAAAAGATCCTTGCCCCACCTACTTGATCGAACAAATAATTTATCCTAGGTAAGGGGTACTTGTTCTTAATAGTCATTTTGTTTAATTGTCTATAATTGATACATAGTCTTAGAGTGTCATCTTTCTTTTTCACAAAGAGGATTGGTGCTCCCCATGCTGAAACACTCGGTCTAATATACTCTTTATCCAATAATTTTTTTAGTTGAATTTTTAATTCTGTCAATTCCGGAAAACTCATTCAGTAAGGTGCTTTAGAGATAGGGGATGAACTAGGTAGTAGGTCAATAGAAAATTCTATCTCCCTTCTAGGGGGTAGTTCAGGTATTTATCAACAAATACATCTCTGAAATCATGTAGAACAACAAAGTCTTCCAAGTTGGGTTTGTCTTCTTTTTTTAACAGGTTTGTTACTTGGATGGTGTAAACTTGACAACCCTTTCTCATGCATTTCTTGAATTGCATTGCTGAAACTTGTCTAACTGATACTGGTTTTTGTATACCTTGGGTTGTTCTAGTGGTGTCATTTTCGTCTTTATACTTAAGTGTCTTTGCATAAAAATATAGCACTGCTTTATGACTTTCTAACCAATCCATCTCAAAAATTACATCAAAAGATCTTAGTGGTAGAACGTTCAGATTTGTTCTTATGTTCTGGCCACCTAAACTAAACTCATAATCCGAAATAAAGTCAACCACTTTCCTTTTAGTTCTTGTTGCTAGTTGTACCAGCCATGATTTTGCGTGTCTCATTTTTTTAAGGTTATGTGACTCTACTACACCAAGAGTGATACAACTTAATGTAGCTCGAGGATCAATTAAAACAGAAATTTGAGTGTTATTGATTTTACCTTCGATTTCCACCACAGAGGAATGGTGGTCATCTTGTTGGCCATCCATGGCTACATTTATCTAATGCAAGTTTCTTCCCACATCACCCACCGTTGAGGCTTCCTGCAAGTTATGAACAACAATTTTGTTTGTTGAATTTAAACATGGATAGTTACTCCTTAGATGAGGTTCTCCACATTCCCACCACTTTAGTGGTTCGCGGAGACTTTCCCCAAACTTCTTTGTTCCTAGATTTATCGATTTACCACTGCCTTGTGTGCTTGGATTGTTGGAGTGAAAGTATTTTCTTCGATAGCTTTTTGTTGCATTTCGATAAGGGGCTGGCTAGTATCCCTTCTTCTGCCGGTTCATTCAGTCTGATTTCTTGTCCTTCCAAGCCTTGGGAAATTATGTTCTCTATTTGTATTGGTCATAACACATACGAGCTTTCTTGAATACTTCACTTAATGACTTGGGATTATCAAATTCGATTCTTTCCTTGTAGGATTGTGGTAAACAGCTTAGGAACTGCTGAATTTTCATTATATCCTCCCGGATGTAAGGTACAAACCTTAGTAATTCCAGGAATTTGTTTATCAGATATTCCATAGTCATTTGACCAAGTCGTAACTCATAAAAAATAAAAAAAAATCTTTCATAGTAACTTTCAGACAGGTACTGTTTATTAGAGTATTTCTTAAAGTCAGACCATTCCATCTGTTTCTCCTTTAGGCCCTCGGCCAATTTCAGGTCTTGCCACCAAATGTTAGCTTTTCCTTTTAGATTTTAGATGGCCATTTTAACTTTCATATTGCTGGAATAGTTGTATATCTAGAAATACTTATTGATGCCTAGTAACAATGCTTTAGCCTCTTCCCCTATTTTGGATTCCCCATCAAAGGTAGTTGGTTTGATTTTCTTAAATTGTCCCTCAAGGTGATCTACTTGTTTTCTTTTCCTATCCATTTTGGTTTATCTTCCACTGAAGGTATACCTTTAGATGAGCTATCCCCTCTTTCTGCTTTAGGACCAAAATTCTTGGAGGCCCTTTCACTAAACTCTTCTTCCTGGTTATCATCCTTTGGGGATTTATTTGTCACTATATTTTGCAGCAAAACTTTAGTTATTTCCTTTTGTTCTTGTTGTGCCTTCTTCAGTTTCTTATTGTCTTCTTTGAAAACATGTAGCTCGACAATGAGATTCCTCATTGTTTCCAGAACTTCAGTAGGTGAGATTCGGTCACTCTTATGTCTTGGATCTTTAGGAGGTCTTTGTTCAAGATTCCCATCAAATCTGATTTATGCATCATTCTGGGCTGCCATGATTAACACAAAACATAAAAGGGTTTTATGTTTGTAATAGTAAAGGTTTATTAGTTTTACATAAATAAAAAATGTGTTAAGTAAATCAAGTGGCCCTGTTTAAGGTCCAAGTGTTGTAACCTTTGCTCTGATACCATATGTAATGAACCACAAATTTACCAACAAAAAAAAAAATCTATGAGGCATTAATCTCCGATTTCATTTTATATGTTTGTCGATAAAGGGAATAAATCTTCATTTATGTTATAATTTTATGTGTCGTAACTTAAGTTCGTTCTATTACATTATTTCACTTCCATCCCTGTGTGTCTTACTTTAGATAGAAATGTTAAAGACTAAATCACCAAGGATTCTATGAATTCCCTTTAGTCTCCACTTACTTACATTAATATAATATCTATACAATAGATTATACTCGAGACTTATAGTCCTAATATCTCTTTAGTTAGGAGATTCCTATGTTTTGCGCGCTAGACTATTCTATTTAAATTTTATCCCTTGTAATTTTAATCTATCATATATATATATATATGGCCATGGGTTGGGCCTATACCCCCCAACTGAACTATGTGAATTAGTGATATACACGTAACATATATATACATAGCCCCATTCATGAATGGTTCCTTTAGAGATTACTCGTGATTAGCGATGGCTCTGATCCTTTACTTAACAGAATTTGATTAAAGAGATCTTGAGTTAACTTCAACTTAGCTAAAAGGTGTTCCAACGAACCTCCTCATGAACGATAAGCTAACTGTGATAATACAATTGGAGTGTACAAGTTCCAACTCATCGAGTCATGAAGGGATTCATTTAATTCACCATTACTTGATGTGGAAAGACCGGTCGACTGTCATGGGGGAGTTAAGGCTCTGTATCTACCATTTAATGGCAGTACTGTGTGTGCTAATTACGATGCCTTCACCTGGCTCTTTCACCATTCTAGTCATGCCAACATGACCCTCGTCACATGGGTAAACTGTCATTCATACCTTCAGCATATATCTGAGTAGTTAAGGTTCCTCTTAGGGTTTTAACATGTTTATTGTTTCATTGTGGAGTCTTTCGAGAGGCTCTGCGTGTTAAATTTTTCTCTCTCACTGAAACATATTGATGATTTTGGGAGATGCTACCCAGTAGAGAGACATCATCAGCCGCCCTCCCTGGTAAGCTTCCCTTAGTACTATGTTTGGGTTATTAAACGAGGTTTTGTTCTTTTTCATCTTTTTCATTCTACGTATCCTCTCCACTGATTATTGTGTGGTTCGTTCTAGTGTATAATCTATCGAGAAGGCTAGTTCTGGAGATAGTGAGAACAATAACCGGATGCGAATTGGTCGGCCCTCTCAAATAGGTAAGAATATTTGCCTACTATTTTGTCCTGACTCCTTTCTAAGGGTTCTTTGTATGTCACCTCCTCATTCCTGACTTACAGTAATCTAGCATCGGTATTGTAATAGGGTTAACGTGTATAAATTGTTATTCATAGGGTTATTATTGTTATTCCCTTATTATTATGCGTGTGACTTGGTGTTGGGTCTCTGTGAGACTATGTAAGAGTTCTAGTCTAGGAATTTGGTTTGGTAGGGCAATGCCCATACTGTATACTGTATATTAAACCTTGATCTGGTGAAAGGAAAGGAAAATTTTCCTTCGATAATATAATGATTCCCTACCTTCGATGCATGTGGTCGTACTGGGTTTTACATGGGAGTATGCCCTTCTATAGATCCTCCCAACCCACTAGGTGTCTTGATGACTGTAGTTTTTTTCTTTAAAGATTATATATAATTTCCATTCGGTGTATATGTGTCTTTGTTCGTTATGAAAAGTACTTCATAGCATGCATTTACTTGAATCTGTCTTATATTGGTGTAATGTTTCCTCACTCTGTTGATATCATTTACCCGTGTGTGTGGAAACCATTCACATCCTGGAATTTGATAAGAAGATTAAATATGTATCCACTATTTTGTTACTCTGACCTGAACATGGATGCCATGCGAGTCCCCTTACATTTCTGATTTGCAAATGTTATGGTGTTGTTATTGCTTCTTTTCTATTTCCTCAGAATTTTGTTTTATGAAAAGGTAGCCAATATAATGGTGGGACCCTGTTTTTGTTGCGAGGGTACCCATCAGGTCATTTTAATCTCACTCCTCTCCTTCCAGGGTATCGATGGCTCACAGTTATGATTGGCAGCATTCCTATGTCTATTCAAGTTAAATTTTTCCCTGCAATTGATACCTTCGTTATCTTATAAGATTTTTCCTGTTTAAAAAAAAATCAATATCATTGGTTTCTATTTGATGCTAAGAAAACACGTCTCATCTTTCTTGCAGGCTTACAGGGTCGCTGCGATGGACCAGAACCACGCCCTATCCAAGAAAGGTACTCATGTTACATTTTATTTCTCTTAAGAGAATACCCTAGATTTCTAAGAAAATATACGATTCTGATCTATAATATAAATCATCAATGGGCGAAGTTCATCAAGTTTTCAAAGATGACTGAAACATTATTTCTATACCTTCAATTTAAAGAAAAGACAGAGGGACCAAAAATCATGTTGTTGTCTGATAGGAGGATATTAGTAGGACTATATAGTTACTTCATAAATTTTACAGTTGACTTAGAAGGAAAAATGAATAGTTCCTTTCTTCTACGATAATAGATCTCATTATACATTTATCTCTAGGATTAATAACAACATGTATCCATGTACAATGATTCTGTCTTGTACCCTTTTTTGGGTTTATTTTGGATTCCTATGTTTATTTCTATGGCTTTCCCTTTTCAATTTTTACTGTAGTGAGTTTATGCATAACGAAATGTATGGTTACAGGATGTATATTATTCACTCTCGTTAATTACTAGTATATTGTTTTATTCCCAGAACTTTGTTTATGGTTGCTTGAACTATTTGTTTCATCTCAGAGTTTCGTTTTGTGACTATTGGAGATATTCGTTTCATTTAATTATAACTATCTGGACTAATTGTTTTTGTTTACATTAAAACAGTCTGGTTGTAATAGCCCCTTATTCCTATCTGTGTATTTGGTATAAGATAAATTATGTATGTATCTTTCTAATTCTCGAGTTTATTTCCCACAATTTTCTTATTAAAGAGATACAGTAATATTGTAAGAATTATACTATTTTTTTGTCTTTACTCCAAAAACAATAATTTAGTAGGACGATTTGTCCAGACTTCAAAGAATAAGACTGTACGTATATGTATGAATAAAATCCTTACAATGATATAACTGTGCATTTATAAATAAAAATAATCCCTACAATGATATGACTGTGCGCATAAAAATACATATATATAGATCTCAATTTTTCTTTCGAAGTCTCATTTAGCATATTCACAGGTGCAAATCAATGTGAAAAGAAATGACTGTTCAAATGTATAAGCATTACGTAACTGGTAGGAATTATCAGTACAAGGTTGAATGATATCCTTTTAACAAAGATGTATTTTCTAATATTTCCATAAATAGATTCCATACTTATTTAGGATATAAAGAAAGTTTTTGCTCGACACCTATAGTTAATTTGTAAGGGTTTACCCTACCGTCCATCCCATTTCAACAAACTTTTAATAAACTGAACATATCACCCATATTTAAACTATTTCATTCTATCAATCAATAATTCAAATAACATTTGACCAAAGAAAGAGTAGGAGACATATCTGAACAAAAGTTGTTGAATAATAAATGGAATAGCCATGTTCCACCCAACCTTAGAACAGGGCACCCAAATCACTTGTCCTGTTCACCCCCTAGCATGACCATGAATCTATGAGGGATAACTCAGAATTCCTCAACAAATGACTTTCAACTTCAGCAGTTTTCTCCTTGCCTCACACTCAACAAGTAGTGTTCATAACGGTAAGAAAATAATAATTTTTCCCACATACTAGGTAGTGTCCTACCTCCTCACATATGTTATATATCTAAAACCAAAAATGCCTAGGTCTTTTTTCCCTTGGGAATTTTCGAAGATTTCCAAATCCCTGATTTTCAGGGGCTGCCAATGGCCAAATTCTTGATTTTCCACTTGTAACAATCATCCCTGAGGTAGTTCCAACATGTTCCCCACTCATGGAGTCATGTTCAGCTGATTTCAACATGGTTGTTCCATTTGTCCTCCTGCAATAATTATAAAATATTTTGTTTCATACAAGTGTCACAGTCAAGTAGTTAGTTGGGTCAAATCATATCTCTACCCAACAGTCATAATCATTAATTACAATTAACTAAATTCAAAATTAGGAATTACCATAAATGCCAAAAATTTTCCAATTTCAAATTTACCAAAAATGGAATAAGTTTCCTAAGAAATTTCAAATTCAAAAATAATTTATTTTTGGGGATGTTACATACACCATCTCTACTTTATTTATTTCCCTTCTCTTCTTGACTAACATCTTGGACTCAAGGGCCGACGGAGACAAGAGAAAGTAGAGCTCGCCCAACCACAAATCCTCCTTGGGCTTGCCTTCTCTTAGAAAAGAAACAACTCTTCTCTCTATGATGCCTCTATTCCACTACGCAACTCACTTTTACAGCAAGCGACTCTTCTCCTATACGTGGATTCTCTTGCACGCAACGACTTCTTCAAACTTATTTTCACTAGAATATTTAATGACCATCACCGACTTGACATACATGATTGTCATGCTAGACCTGTCTGCATAGGATTCACACTGACCTCTAGGCCAAAGTATCCATTTATTAATTCATCATCAACTAGGATAAACGATGAATATCTCGGTTCTGATCTAGCGGATTCCTTTCTCTATGGTGACTCCTTCAGGAAATATAGATCTCTACCACGACTTCCTCTACGCATCATTGACTGTATTCTGGTCACCTATATATTTTTGCAAACCACTACATATTCCTATATCATATCAGATGGTAGGGTGCATTTGCAACGATTCTCCTTCCCTTGATATGCGTATTTTCACTACTTTGTGGACAAGCCACTGGATCTCATCCTTGACAGTTGATGAGGATCTCTAGTTTGGCCATTTCTCTTTCCTTCTCCCCATGTACAAAATCCACTACTCACTGACCTCATTCAAGATCATTTCCCTTTGAGAGATCTTACACTACCTCACTTGTCCAGATTCTTTCACCGACGTGGCGCTAATGACTGTGGACCTCATCAAACAATGGACAAACCATAACAAGTTTTTGGAAAAACTAGATTTATCATACAACAATCCACTATTAATAACAACTATCTACTCTCCTACGCTAATCTACCCGGGCAATAGATTACTCTAGCAGGTGAGTCTTTGTGATGTACCTCAAATTTGCCATAATTTTTTTTTTCTATGGAACATTAAATAAACTCCAATTTCATTTAGCAGAATCATAGTTAAGAGGAGGTAGAACTTATTCCCATTGTTAATCTCTATGAGGTATCTTATGTTCTGACTATCAAACGATGACATTCCTATCCCAGCCTAACTCACACTTAACAAAGTTCTTATAAAAATAAATCTCCACAATTCTAACAATCCCCTTCAGTCCCAAGCTATTATAATACTCACATATATATATGTGTGTGTGTGTGTGTGTGTGTGTGTGTGTGTGTGTGTGTGTGTGTGTGTATTAGGATTTGGATTTATAGTCCTAATATCTCCCTTAAACATAAGCTTCTATACTTGTGCACAAGGCAATCTCATTTGACCTTTGAAATAAAATTTGTATACCATACATAAAGTAATGGGGTCGGGATTATACATTGTTAGTAGAATATTAATGGATTAATATAAGATACTTGACATTATTGTGTATGGCCAACAACATCGAACGGATCCCTCTATGATTATTGGTGGTTAATGATCTTCGGGTCACCATCTACATAAAGGTTTGGGTAACAAAACCCCACACTACCACTCGTTTAACTCTGCCTTAACTAAGTGGTGTCTCAACTAAACAATGTCTCATTTGAACGACATGTTAACTGAAATGAAAGTAGTTAGAGTTAAAGATTTCTAGTTGGTCGTGTCACGAAGGGTATGCTCTTAACTTTGTGTTTCTTAAAAAGAAAAGAAAGATTTCTTGTCAGATAGGAGTTAAATTTCTGAACCGGCTATTAAAGTAGACCCTGTGTGTGCGAGTTTCGATGGTTTTCACATGACCCCTCCTCCAATATGGTCGCGCCAACTCTGCCTCATCACATGGCCAGGGACAACCCTCGTACCCTCAGCATTTACTTTGCGTAGTAAGAGATCCTTTAGGGTTAAGTGTGTTTTCTTTTTCATTTGTGAAGTCCTCCAAAATAGCTCTGCATTTTATTTTCTTAGTGGGGAAGACTGATGACTTGGAGGATTTTACCTGGTGGAAGCAGGCATCACTATCTGTCCTCCCTGGTAAGTTCACGATTCTACTGTAATCTAATAATTGAGTGGAACCTCGGGATTTCATTACAGTGTAAGAAACGCTCGTACCGAAATTCTTATTATGACTTTTAATTAAGTTTCCCATTATCATTATTCTTTCGTAACTTCTTGGATTGTTCTTTCTCTTGTATAATTAGATTATTATTGTTGTTTTATTCTCAATCTTTCTAAAAGGACTCGGCATTCCACCTCCTTGTTTACGATTTCAAAGAATTTTCACCTACATAGTTTTTGTATGTACTTTACTCTTAGGTTTGCGTTGTTCCCTTACATTCTTTACAGTTCCTCTATTGACATGCACCAATGCCTGGTGTTTAAATTTTGCGAGGCTACGTGGGGTTCTAGTCTGGGACTTGAAGGTTTGCACTACGTATTGCATATTACATTATGTTTCTTTTAAAAAAATGAATCCACCCTTCTGTAGGTTTCATCAGGCCCTTAGTTGGTCCTTACGAATATAATGTTTACTTCAAGGTTATTGTATTCCTATTCGGCACAAAAAAAATAGGAATTTTGTGTTCCAAATAGTTCATTAGGGAATACCCTACAGCATATAATATTTCAAATTTGTAATAAATTCTTGGACTAAGTGTGTTTTCCTACTGTTATTATTGTTGTCTGTGTGTGGTATACGCCAGTTGAAGCCTGGTAAGTTTAGCAAGAATGTTAACTATGTATTTATCGTTGATTAAAAACACCCTCTTCAACATAGGCAGTCAGCTCAGGGTAGGTTTTGATATCAACATTATCATATATCATTTTATTCTATGTGTAACGTTTGAAAGATGCCTTCGGCCTGTTCTCATGACATGACTTATGCAATTCATAATTTCAATGTTAATACTGTTTGTTTATTTCATTTCCTAAAGAATTTGATTTATACACTTTTGGCACCAATTCTAATGATGGGACCCTGTTGTTGCGAGGGTACACATTAGGAAGTCCTTGTATCACCCTCCCCTCCGCCTGGGACGTATACCCAACCAAACGCGACAGGGAAAGGACACCAGATCTCCAAGTCATAAGTTAAGTGCAACTATGAAATAAACTTTTCCTTTCATTTATTATTCTGTTGAAAGTTTCATCTATCTTACTTATGTTGTATATTACTAATGTTAATTTGTAATTCCTTGCACGGACTTAGACCATGCAAAGGTATTTGAGTTTCATTTCACCGCTCTTAAAGGAGTGTCCTAGGTTTCTAAGGATTGATATGATTCTAAACAAAAAGGCTATCATCGTGGGGGGAAAAGTCCATTCATAAAGATAGTCCATTTTTTTAATTTTTTTTTTAGCTCTGTATCTCTAATTTTTAACGGAAGGGCATAAGGATCATAACCTTATTACTGTGTAAAATAATTGAATCATATAAACAGAATATGATTGTATCATTTTTAATGTTGTATATTCGATTTTGGGATGGAAATATGAACAGTCCCTCCTTTCAGGGAATAGATCTGTTATATGAGTATTTCTGGAATGAATAGTAATATGTATCTGTGAACAATGATTTTGTCTTGACTCTTTCCAGATTTTACTTTGGATCCTATAGAGAAATTCAAACGATTTCTTGCTTAGTCCTATAGCTTTATTCTTTTTGAATTGTCTCAGAATCTCATATGTCATGTGCTAGCCTATTCATTTACCCTTAATAATAATTTCCTTTCCAGGTCTCCAATTGCGATTAGGAAAAATATTTAATTTCCATCATTTCATTTCTAGAAATTCTACTAAGACTTGTTAGACTGTTTGTCTTCCATTATATTTTAAACACCTGATCATGTGTGTATGAAATTAAACTTATGTATTTCCGAAATTTTATCTTCTTTAAGTCGAATCTCAATGAAATCGAAATAGA
>ML794482.1:147315-160526 GCA_009831015.1 Picea engelmannii
CTCTATATGAATAGTCGATGTTATTCTTACTATACATCGATATTATGTGAGTGTTATGATTCTGTATAATTCCTTACAGTAATACGCGAATGTATAATTATGTTTTTCATTCTTGTGTACCCTTCGACATTGTCCTTAGCCAATTATGCAGTAAACAACTTCTTCGAATTGATTTCTTGTTCTTATATAAACATAGGATCTATACTATCTGAAAATAGAATCAGAGTGATTTTGTTTTAAAACTAAAAGCATTCCAGCATGTTCACATAATTCTGATTCTACTCATAATTAGGATGTACAAGCAGCTTTTATTCGAAGTAGAAAATTAAACTTGCAGGGGGTTTATCCTACATTTGTTTCCATCCATTCATAGTTTAACTTACAGCAATAATTCACACAACATTATGCTAGCTATACTCTTTCAATCATTTAAATCAAAGCGATTCTTGATTAAAAAGAAATTCAACAGAAATAATTAACCAGTAATATATAGGTGTATTATGGAAGCCATTTAAAACAAGAGACATATAACCAGAAAAGAGTAGATGAACATATATGAACTAGTTCACCGAAAAACAAATGGAACAGCCACGTTCCTCCCAAGCTTAGAATGGAACAACTAATGCCACTTGCTCCATTCACCCCCTAGCCTGACCATGAATCCGTGAGGGAGAACTCAGAACTCCGCCTCAGCAATAGTCCTTCTGTTTCAACAACTTCTCCTTGCCTCACACTCAGATAATTATCCTTTTTTTCCCAGTATACTAGGCAGTGTCCTGCCTCCTCTCATATACTTATATCCAAAGCCATTTTTGCCGAGGTATTTTTCCTCCTTGGGAATTTTCGCAGCTTTCCAAATCCCTGATTTTCAAGGGCTGTCAATGGCCAAATTATTGATTTTCCACTCATCACATTCATCCTTGAGGTAGTTCCAACATGTTCCCATCTCATGGAGTTATGGTCAGTTGATTTTAACATGGATGTTCCATTTGTCCATCAGTAATAAATATAAAATATTTTGTTTGATACCAATGTCATAGTCAAATAGTTAGTTGGGTCAAATCAGATCTCTTCCCAACAATCATAATCATCAATTACAATTAACTAAATTCGAAATTTAGAATTTCCATAAATGACAATAATTTTCCAATTTCGAATTTACTAAAAACGAAAATAATTTCCTAAGCAAATTCCAGATTTAAAATAATTTATTTTTGGGGATGTTACATCCTTTTTCCCTTCAATAAAACACTGTCCTCAGTGTTCGTTCCTTTCTTGGAACAGGATTGGATGAGATTTCTGCAATTCTCCCTCCAACTCCCAAGTGGCCTCCTCGGGGGTGGCCTCCTCGGGGCTAAAGTGCTTCCATAGCATTTTTATCTGGGTGACGGCTCTGTTCCGAAGTGTTATTTCTCTCATGTCCAGAATGCGTAGAGGTTTCGCTTGGAACTTGCCTTCTGGTTCCACCTGCACCAAGTTCCAATCGATCACATGAGTAAGGTCATGAACGTAATTCTTTAACAAAGAAACATGAAATACATTATGGATTTTAAAATTGGCAAGAAGTGCAAGTTGGTATGCTACGGGTCCAATTTGAGCTAAGACCTCGAAAGGGCCACAAAACCTGTGTGCCAACTTGGCACAGTTCCCTAGCTTTAGTGAACATTTTCGGGCATTGACTTTTAAATAGACGTGGTCTCCTACTTGAAATTCCAGGTGTCTTCATTTCTGGTCCACGTAACTTTTATCTCTGTTGTGTGCCTCTTTTAAGTTCTATTGTACTTTTCTTACCATGCTCTCCATTTCTTGGATCATCTCTGGTCCAACCATGAGTCTTTCAATTGGGTTATCCCAGCTAATCGGAGTCGTACACTTTCTGTCGTACAGTACTTCGAAAGGGCTCATCTTAGCCGAAGTTTGGTACCCATAGTTGTATGCAAATTCTACCAAGTTCAGGTAGTCTTCCTATTTGCTTGGTTTTTTTCTTACGTACATGCGGAGCATATCTTCTACGATTTGGTTTTCTTGTTCAGTCTTCCCATCCATTTGTGGATGATAACTCGTGTTGAAATTCAAGTTAGTATTTAACCCTGCAAACAATTCTTTCCAAAAAGGAGATGTAAATTTTATGTCTCTATTCGAAATCACCATTTTAGGAATACCATGGAGTCTAAAAATTCTTTCATGAATATTTCAGCGATGTTAATGGATTTAAAAGTAGACATTATAGGAATAAAGTGTGCAGACTTACTAAGTTTATCGATTACCACCATAATTGAATCATTCTGTTTCTGAGTTCTAGGAAAACGTGTAATAAAATCCAGTGATATAGTCTCCCATTTCCATTATGGCACAGGTAAGGGCTGTAACAAGCAGACACAGGTAAGGACAGTAACAATACGAACCTTCATAGCATTTCTAAGTCATCAAAATTTTATTCAAACTACAATCAATGAATCATAAAATTAATAGAAAATATCACTATTTTATTTCTATTTTAAATGAAAAAATCATTATTTTTAATAATAATAATAATAATAATAATAATAATAATAATACTTATCTTATTTAAGTAAATAGCCCATTTTTATTAAAAATAATAATTAAAATTAAAATTATTTTATATTATTAATATTCTGAGTACCATGTATTTAGTATGAAGAGAAGACACACAAAAAAACCAATTATATTAAGAGTGAGTGCCCCACAACATGTGAGCCTACCAACACTTCAAATAAAAAATATCATTTTATACTACCTCACATAATCTACTTGTAACATTGCCTTACTCTGCTTTAGAAAAGTGAAATAACTAATAGAAAAGTGAAATAACTAATTAACTGCTGTTAGAAATGAGCATGGATGGCAAACCTATTCCTTTTGCGGCTAAACGTTGAACACATTCATTATCATAATAATATTAAATTCACTGATGGTGACAATTACTTTACTTTGTGAAACGAGAACTATTTAGGTCAAGTTTCCCTTTTGGGGCTAAACGTTGAACACATTCTTTATCATAATATTAAATTTATGAATGTTGAGCATTGCTTTACAGTGTGAAAAGAGAACTATTTAGGTCAAGTTCGCACGTGAGCGCGAATGGGAATCCTATTCCTTTTGCGGCGAAACGTTCAACGCATTTTAATTACATTATTTGGCAAAAGAAGACGAACCCCATTTCTGTTTTTGCTATTTGCAAGAATTAATATGAGTTTATAATATTAATTTTACGTGTGGTCAGCATTACTTTAATTTGCGAAAAATAAAACAACTATTTACGTACGGTTCGAGCATGAATAGCAATCCCGTTCCTTTTGCGGCTAAACATTGAACACATGTTTACCTACATTATCAACCAAAACCCATTTCCTCTTTTGGAGATTTTCAAGAATTTAATGTATGGATTTATATTCGGATTTTGTATTAGAAATATATGTTCAGGAGTTTGGGCCCCCCAGAACTTTGAACAATTTATCAAAAAAAAATGGAGTGACCCAAAAATAAATCTCGTCAACTGATTAATCGTCTCTATTCATTGCTATAATATTAATTTGGGGGGTGGGGGCGGGGGCGGGGGCGGGGGTGGGCGCGCTTCCCATCGGATCGAGAGATACTTTCCCGTTAAAACAGTAAACTGGCTCCCAGCAATACTTACAACTACCCTTCCCTCGATTTGGAATGGAAATTGATTTCTTGTTTGTTTATGAACAGCTGCCCGGATTCGAGAGATGCGGGTTCTTAATTTGCAGTCGGTAATTGGTCCTGACTCACTCACATACTCATCTTCATTTTTCAGGCGGAGATGGCTCACTGACCACAACCCGTTGTCGTAGTTTAGGTTAGGTATTCGACAGACAGATAATCTTTCACCTGTAACTAGCAAGCAAGTTTTTGTTGAATTCCCACAACCCTCTTCTTGGATAGAGGGGCAACCATCGATGTAAGAAAGCAGTAGCAGGATGAGCAGGAGGTCATGATCATGTGGACAGGAAGGCGTGTACTGGAAATGGTCATGTTCACAAACTGGTGGAAAGACGGGCGGAATAAAATGAAAACTATTTGTTTAACGCTTATATCGCTACGYCRTGCAGAATATCARAAGATGAAGTTTKCTCTATCCCATTCATATCAATGAAGTATTAAAATCAAATTAAAAGCRTTTACTTGTGTTCGCCTCGCCTTATTTGCAGAGAAAATGCGCGTTATCTGATTAACCGCTGGAAGCCGTTAAATATATTTGTCATTTACAAGATAAAAAAGAAAAGAGATGAGCTACGCCTTTGGGCCACTGTTATCTGTTTATAAAAACCTTCCCAGATTCGTCCCTCCAATGTACCCGAGACGTTTCCGACAATTAAGGTTAGCAAATTTGTTTAGGCGTTCAAATCACTTCAAATACTTTCAAGAAGCAGATTGAGTCCTCCAGTCTAATGAGCGCATAGGTTGCTCGTTAGTTTTTAAAATTAAGAGATGAATGGATACGTTGTTCATAGGTTTTGCTGGATATCCTAGTGCAGTGCATAGGTTTCCATTAGGTTCTAAAATTAAGACATGGTTTTTGACGCAGTTGTCCTTGAACATGGTTGGCTATTCACATGTTATTTAGTCATTTAGAAATTATCTTTCTGTTTGATATGGTTTTGATTCTAGTTTTCACTCTCATTGTTTGTGGTTAACCTCATGTTTGTGATTAACAGCATCGTTGATTTTTATTTTTATAATAGTTTTGAACAAGTTTTGGTTTTTAATTAAAGTTTAAATGTTGTAATAGTAAGGATGTTTTGAAGGTGGTAGTGGTTAATTTATAGTGACATTAAAAATGTTCTTAGATCTTAAAAAAAAAAAAAAGATTATTGAATTTCTTTATTATTTAGATGTCCTAAAAGTATTAGGAGAAGCCTTCCAAGATCACTATAATTTTGATGATTTGGAAGGTTAGGAAGGTTATGACAGATATTCTGAAATTGCCATCTAATTTGGGTATATGTGAGGATAAAATGCTTTTCATATTAACAAATTATTTCATGACATAGATCCATCTTAAGTCTAGATCTATTATGTTCCTAGAAGGATCAAATATGATGCATATAATAAATAACAAATGGATCTCCTTAAAATTTTATTATAACTACACATATTAGTTTTTTTTTCATATTGATCATATGATAAAGAAGGTTGAAATTGAAACCTTTAACTCAAGATAGCTTGAATTTGTTTATATTGTTATTTAGATGCTCTAAAAGTATTAGGAGAAGCGTTCCAAGATCAATATAATTTTGATGGCTTATAAGGTTAGGAAGGTCCTAATTTGGGTATATGTAGGTTACTCCAGGACAAATTTTTTGATGTTTTAGAAGGTTAGGAAGGTTATGACAAATATTTTGAAATTTCCATCTAATTTGGGTATATGTAGATTACTCCAAGAGAAAGTGTTTTTCATCTTAACATATTCTTTCATGACATAGATTCATCTTAACTCTAGATCTATTATGTGTCTAAAAAAATCAAATAAAATGCATATAATAAATAACAAATAAATCTCTTTAAAATTTTATTATAACCATTAGCTTTTTCATTTTTTTATATTAATCATATGATAAAGAAGGTTAAAATTGAAACCATTCAAACCTTTAAATCAAGAAAACTTTATGGAAGGTGGATTCTTGTGACTTCATGTAATCTAAGGAAGAAACTCACAAATGGACGATTTTAATAAAGAATACTTTAACGGAGTAAGGAAATATCAACCAATGAAAACTCTAGTATCCAAGGCTTGGAATTCTAGGAGGCTGCTCCATCTTTTGGATTTGACTTAATGAGTTTCAGATTTCACATTCACGTGACCTCTGGGTAAAAAAATTTAAGCACCAAGAAAATGTTGGAAATGGAAATTACATGATCTTTTGGTTCAAACCTTTTCACTTTGATATATTGGAATCATGTGACCTTTTTTTTCATGATTTGGAGTTCAGGTGAACCTTTTTTTTTAATTATTTTGTAATAGAAATCATATAAAAAATATATCTTAAATATGAACCATTAAAAAGAAATGATACATACATAACACTAAAATCAACACATGAAAAATAATAATCAAATTTGTCTAATATACTAGCACTAAAATAATGTACTATACTAAAAGAAATACAACAAACAACATGGCCAAATTTTATTGACTTTATAACACTAAAATCCATACATATAATGAAATCAATGTTGCAATCAACTTAATTTATGAGAATGCAAAAATCAAATTTAATTTTATATCACTAACAATTATCTAATGGAGATATTGTCAAAACTAAAATATTGAATCCCAAATGCTTTTATTTCATATTTTCTTCATGTTATTGATTTTTTGTGATCATGATTTCACCATCTAATTGATTCATTATTCACTACCTCACTACTAGAATTTTGTTTTTTTATAGAGTGTAATGATTTCTATATAGTTCCATCTCATTAATCATTTTGAAATAATGAGAAAAATAAATTATGTAGCCCTTATCCATTGTACAAACACTAAAATCAATGCATGAAATAGAATAATCAAATTTATACACTATACTATTAACAAGTTAGTCCAAATTTATAGACTTTACTAACACTAAAATTAATACAATCAAGAACTTATTGTAGAGAAAATAAAATCAATTTTAAATTTAAATCCCTAAGGAATATAGAATGTAGATACTGTTAAAACTCAAATCCTAAATATGAAATTCTTTCATCTCACTTCACTTAGTCTCCTACATTTTCCATGGTCATGACTTGAGACCATATAATTGATTATTTATTCACTACCTCACTACTAAACTTTACTAGGAGTAATGATTCCCTACAATTTGTAATACTCTGGTTTTGAGTCCCCAGTTTAATAATGTAAGGAAAATGTTCTTGAACAATTAAAAGGGGATGGAGTACCTAGGAAATGTAATTATTTAAACATTTAAGTAATAATAAAGTACATCATTGGCTGTAGAATGAACAAGGATAGGGCTATGATTCCACGGGAGAGGGGGGACCGAGGGACTAAATCTTTACACCTTGTTTAATTAATTATCACCAATGGTTTTGTTAGTGGGGGAAAGGGGGCACAAGAGTCTCTTGGGGATACCATGCTAGCCTTGGAGTGCCTAGATACAAAATCTTTGTTCTTGATTGTCTTGGGGTTAAGAATTTGTTTAGTTTTTCAGTTGTGGCATCAATCACTCATTCATTTTTGTGTTTCCTCATTCATTCTTTCTCTTGGTCTAGGCACGATAAATGAATTGAGGGAGAGAAGAGACATTATTTATTGGTTGCAAGTAATTGTTGATCATTCGAGTAATGTATTGATGCATGAATGCATGGATGTATTTGCAATATGATAATCCTTGCCACAACTGCGAATCCTAGAGATTTCCATCATTGAGATTATTGACTAGATGCACTCGAGCCCTAGAAGGAGGTGGATATACTGAAGAACTGCATGGAAGTGAAGGGGGTTTTATCTCTTGGGTTGTGCAATTTGGGAGAAGAAATTTGATGAATTTTCGACTGTTATGTGTTGAGAAACCTTGAGAGTTTGAGTGTTGATTGGTTTGGGAAGTTGAGTGTTGTCGTGGAACCCATCCTTGTGGATTCATAGCCCAGGCTGAGGGGTGGCCTACTATTGAGACTTGGAACAACAATGTCTAAGGTTGGGTGGAATGTCCTTGGTCTGCAACTAGTTGGTGATTTCTTTTGTTAAATATAAGTGCTCTCTATCATGGTGTTTATTTTCTTATACATAATTATTTCCACTATGCATTGTTTATTATCTCTCAGATATGCATTACTAATGTGTCTTCTTGTTGGTTATTGTTTTGCATGGCATGTTGTTCTTTCCTTATAGTTTAACGTTAATCTTGATCTCTGCATGTGTTATTTCATACTTATTTATTTGGTTGTTGGTATGAGATATTAAAATCAGTTCAAGAACAGGTTCTTGAGGTGGCATGCTCAGCCTTGGAGATGGGGGATGTGACATATTGGTATCAGAGTGCCTTGGAGTGATCCAAATTATTTTGAGAATGAAATGAAGGAAGAGATATAACAATGAAATATATATAGATATTGCAATAAACACAAGATACAGTAATGCACTATTTTTATTAATGAATCAATGTACAAAAACTGTAAAATTATAGAGTGAATCTCCCTAGAATGGTGGCATCTTATCTCTGAGAAGAGATGTGAAGGCTACGCTCATTCACAAGAAGATGATGATGATTAGAATGAGGCTCTAGAGGCCTTTTTAGAATAAATAAAATATGAAACCCTAACCCGAGAAGATGAAATTCCAAAAGGTTTGTGGGCCCCATTGGGGGTAGTTGGTATGTCAACTTCCCAAGGACATAACGTTTTCGTACAATCTTTGTTTGGGGTGCACTATAGATCATTGGAAATGTATATCCGAGTACCACACATTTTTATTTCAAACTCTGGCTAAGGCCTACAGTGTGACTATGAAGGGCCAAAAAAACATTTTTTAGGGCCTCAAAACAACCCTCTAGTTTTAGGACCTCAAAAGCTATATAAAAATATCCATGGTGGAAACCCTTGTTTTGAGCCATCAATTTCTTCCTCGATCATTCTCCCCCCTTATAATGAAATGGTATCCATTGTGTCAAGTCCTATTGGAAGCTTTTTTTGAATCTGAACCTTGGTGAGATGTTTTCCTTGTTGAAGAAGTATTCTTTCTTAGCTTGTTGAAGGTTGTTATGAAGAACTGTACAACAATTTGGAACCCATATTTTTCCAAATTATCATCTAAAAATGTCCAAGAAATCTTGTATCTCAATATGAAGTGATACTTCTTGGTAGCCCATGTGAAAAATAAAACAATAACTTTAGTATTATCATTTGTCTCCTTACATGGTATGAAATGCGTCAGATTTGAAAATATGTCCACTACAACCATCATAGAGTCATGATCGCTCTACATCTTAGGTAGTCCCAAAACAAAGTCCATACATATATCTTCTCATGGTCTCTCAGATACTAGTAGTGGCATGTATAATATTTTATTTTTAGTCCTTCCTTTGCCAAGTTGACAAATTTTGCAACACTTAACAAAATTCTTAACATCCTTGTTAATTATAGGCCAAAAGTATCTTTTTCTCAAAAATGTTGTGGCCTTATAAATGCCAAAATGTTCACCTAAACCTTTGTTATGCATCTCTCTAATAAGATTCATCCTCAATTACCTTTGTGGAATGCACAAAATTTAGTTCTTTCTTAAAATTAAAATGTCATCTAAGTACACAACAACAAAATTACCCGAAAATGGTTTCAAAAATTAATTCATAACTCTCATGAATGTGGTAGGTGCATACTTTAGTCCAAATGGAATAACTAACCACTCAAACAATCCATCTTTTGTCTTGAAAACTGTCTTCCTTTCGTCACCTTCCCTTATCTAAATCTAATAGTAATTATTCTTCAAATCAATCTTTGAAAAATACTTGGCCCCACTCAAACAATCCATGAGGTCATCCATCCTTGGTAAAGGAAATATATACTTGATAGTGATATTATTAATATCCTAGGAATCAATACACATTATCCATTGACCTCCTTTCTTGGGTGTAAAAATTCCAGGTGCAACACATGGACTCAAACTCTCTTCGATCAATCCTCTATCAAACAACTATTGCACCTGCGTATTTACTTCCCCACTCTCTATTGGAGTCATCCAATAAGGAGATTTGTTTGGTAGACTTGATCCTTGTATCAAATCAATTTGATCTGATATGCTTCTCATGGGAGGTAAACCTGCTGGTAGATAATATCCAAAAATATTCTTAAATTCATTCAACAAAGGTTGAATTTCTAGTCGAACGAGACTCATTTTTTTCAGTCTCTAAGACTCTTGGTAATAAGGCCAAACATAAATTATTCTTCTTTTGTTCTCTTAATAATTCCTTAGTTGAACACAACATAATGTAACTACTACTGCAAATATTTATGTTTTCATTTTCTTTGCTATCATTATCACTCAACTTAGTCTCCACCATTCGATCCAATATGTATCACTTTCCATCCTTTAAAAATTCATAAGTATTCTTCCTCCCATCATGAAAAATTTTTCTGTCAAACAACCATAGTCTTTCGAGTAGTACGTGACAAACATGCATATCTACTATGTCACACAATACTTACTCACTAAACTTTCCAATTTGAAATCTCAACAAGCATTGCTCAGTCACAGCCACATGTTGTCCTCTTTTCAACCTTGAGACCTTGTATGGATTTGGATGTGGAATTATTTTCAACTTTTATTTATCGATTACTTCTATAGATATTAAATTTTATGTACTTCCACCATCTATGAAAATATGAAAATACTTATCCTAAATCTTGCATTTAGTTATGAACACTCGCTTTCTTTGTTAAGGATATTCTGTTGTGTTTGTCTCATGCTTGAGTAATACCCTTCTAAACATCAAGTTTTATCCTTTATCTTGTTGAAGTATTTCCACATTCCCACCATCAAATGTTGTCTCATCTCCTTGGGTAACTTGTGTCCTAACCTTAGTTCTTCTAGCTGCATTTTGTTCCTCCAAACTTTTTGATGCTTTGTGACCTTATAGTCCACATCTATAACATGTAATATCGTATTTACCTTGACCAAAACCTCTGCTTCTTACAATGCTTCTTCATCCTCTTGTACTTTGATTGTTGTTCCCTTCATCTTCCTTTTCACTATCTTTAGCAACACTTGTTTTTCCTCTTCCTCTAGTTCCTTTTCCCCAGAATTTCTACCACAATATCTTGTCAATATTTTCTTCCACCTTCAAAGCAAATTGACAGGCTTCATCTACGTTACGAAAGTAATGCGTACTCATCTCATATTGAACGTGATACTTCAACCCATTCACTTACCTTGCCACTCTTTAATATTCTAGTTCATTTATCCCTGATCTGGGGGATATTTTGAAAAACGCCTTTGTATATTCACTGAAATATGTCTCCTTCTACCTTAACTTTTTCACTTGTTTTCACAAATTTTGTTGGTAATCTAAAAGTAAAAAATTCTCTTTAATTTTGCTGAGGTCATCTTCTTCCAGTTTTTAATCTTTCCCCATCAGTAATCTACTATGACTTTCTACAACATATCCCACCATAATGAAACATGACCTTTTAGCTTCGTCGTGGAAAATCGAACATATCCAATCAATGACAGTCTTTTCTCTCAAACTACAGTATTAGTATGAAACTTCCACCCTTGCACTATCTTTATCTTTCAGAAAAGATATTAAACATATTGTTGGGTCTACTTCCTTGGCATTTCTCTCTGCTTCAAGTTCACTTTCTGACTATTTTTTTCATCGAATCCATGCCTTCTAGTTTCTAGTTCTTCTATCCTTATTCATAATTCCTCTAGTTTTTAGCACCCCCTTGTGTTCCTCTTTCTCTTCTAGGAGGCATCCTTACGAGTTGTCTTACAACCCTCATTTGGACTAACATTCACATGCCTTACTTTCAAGCATTGTTCTCTCACAACTCACGAGCTAAACCATCTCTGGTACCACTTAATGCAGTCACTCTATTTTATGTAACCAATCCCTACAAAAACGAATCTTCTTCCCACAGAGTGCACAACAAACAAATGATAATTTATAACATAAATTAACATCTAAATAAATCCATGAGGAATTTGGTGTCATAGGAAAAGAAAATCAGAAATAAAACTAATGGACAAGAACAAGAATGTATTTATTAATCAGAGCATAAATTTGTTTAACTTATTACATCACAGACAAATATGGAACAATTATCCTTTCTATTTCTGACTCCTTTATTGTCTTTTCTCTTTCATGCTTCTTCTTGTGTGGAAATGGAATCAATCTTGCTGAAAAATTATCTTTGTGTTGAACCTAGTTGAACCCCTTTGCACTGTTTTTTTCTCCCTTTCTATTTTCATTTCTTGGTAGCTGAAACATTCAAATCCTTCAACTTCCCCAACCATTCCCAGTTTTCTTCTCTCGGGTAGCTACACAGTCCAATATTTCAAAATATTTTTTTATTATTAAGTTTACAAGACTTAACGGTTGTGGCGATATAAACAATTCATTTTCCCCTACTGAATCATCCTACCCCTTTTCATGATTTCTTTACCATACAAGTGGAGTTAAAATTGCAAAATGTGTGTTGCAACAAGTGTTCCATTAATGTGTTTAGCAATTGTTCTAGCATAGTGTTGCAACAACTATTCTAGCAACAACAAAAATGTGTTATAGCAATAGAAATTTGACACTTATTTCTTCCTAGAATTTTTTAACTTAAACTTGAAATATTTTTTTGGGTTGATGTGGATACTTTTATTTTTTCTTCTATTTTAAATAATTTATATATTTAATAATATAAATTATGGTTTTAAAAGTAACTAAATTTATTTTCAATCAAATTTATAATATACTAAATTTTTTTAAAGTGTTTAGCAATATAAAATAATTACCATTTAAATAATGAATTTAAATATAATAATTTTTAACTTTTTAAGATAAATTATTATTTTGAAATATTTACATTTTATATAAATGTAATAATTTTTAACTTTTTAAGATAAATTATTATTTTGAAATATTTACATTAAATTTAGAATAATATGTTATTCTCTAATTTTTTAACAATTTTTATTATTAAAAAGAATATTATTTTGAATTCTTAAAAATTTATATTTATATATGAATAATCTTAAAGAAAGATACAAAGGATCTAAAAGAATTGTATAATTTACAATCTCAAAATTAAGGGCAATACATCATATTCTATCCTCTTCATTGAGGCAATCCTTCTGCCCATTAAAAGTATAGATATGATTAGATACTTAATGTACAAAAATAAGATAAACAATATGAATGCCAAGAAGCTCCCAAAATTGCTTGAGAATTTAGCCAAATTAACCAATGGCTCAAGTTGGGATGACATAATCATGTCAAGTCTCGGGAAACAAATAATAAGTTATTATGCAAAATACGGATCATATTAAAAATATTGCACAAGCTAAACTTAAGGAGAATCTAAGGTGTCATAAAAAATCAATTCTCATGGTGTTTTTGGGAAATCTCCAAAACACCATGACAAGAAAGAATCTTTAACCTTTGTGACACATGGAGGGTTGAAGATAACATTTTAAAGAAAACCAAGTAATATCGTACTTTTCTTAAGGTGGATAGACC
>ML794482.1:160886-185403 GCA_009831015.1 Picea engelmannii
TATATATCCTGAGTGGGCCTAATGGTTAAGAACATGTGTTTCCTCTTAAGAGGTCATAGATTCAAATCCAGAGGGGGGTAGGGTATGTATACCTTCCTAGACTTTACCAGTCAAATCGTTGGGTGGAGGGGGGTCCCTTGTCCCACAAACAAGGGGGTCTCATACACCAATTTGGTGTAAAAATAGATTATTATTATTATTATATATATATATAAAACAAGTTTTTTGATTTTTCAAAATTTAGTGTTATTTATTATTAAAAAGTTGAGAAAGTGAACACAAATATTTATCTTACAATCAATTAATCATAAAATTGATAGAAAATATTACTATTTTAAAAGAAGAAATTATTAATGTTAATTATATTTATTTTATTTAAATAAATAGCCAATTTTAATTATAAATAATAATGATAATTAAAATCATGTGAGTTTAGTTTTCCACATTTATGTTAAAATAAAATAAAACAAATTATACTACATTAGATAATCCACTTGAACATTACCTTACTATAGAAAACAGAAATAACTAATTAAGTGTCGTTGGCTCATGACCATGGATGGCAAACCTATTCCTTCGTTGAACACATTCATTATCATAATATTAAATTTACCGATGGTGAGCATTACTTTACTGTGTGAAACAAGAACTATTTAGGTCAAATTTCCTTTTTGCCGCTAAACATTGAACACATTCTTTATCGTAATATTAAATTTACGAATGGTGAGCATTACTTTACCGTGTGAAACGAGAACTATTTAGGTCAAGTATCCCTTTTGCCGCTAAACGTTGAACACATTCCTTTATCATAATCTTAAATTTTGGGGTTGGCTAAACGTTCTATCTTTTGGGTTTTTTTAGTAGGAATTGGTTGAAATTCGGGAATGTAAATTTGGACAAAATCTTTATTTTCTGTTGTTTAAATTGTCTTTCTGAATGTATAAATGGATTCAGCTTGCTGAAAAAACGCTGGGGGCATTCGGATTATACAAACTTAGTCACTCAAATCTGGAGATCCAATCATTCATCACAAGATTTCGGACAAAATCAAACGAAAAAAGTGGCTAGAAAACCCGCAAAAGATAGAACTTTTAGACTATTCTTTAAATTTCCGAATGGTGTGAAACAAGAACTATTTAAGTCAAGTTCGCAAGTGAGCGTGAATGTCAATCCTATTCCTTTTGAAACTTTCAACACATTTTAATTACATTATTAGTCCATGCCATAGGCATAGAGGGACTATAGCGATCGATAAAGTGTTGACTACATATTAGTTTTTCCTTTGACCGGAAATATTTTCACAATACCTATTGTTGGAGCTATGGAATTAAAAGCATATATTTTTATATATTAAAAAGTAACATATATGTATTGATTTGATTGGCTAAGAGATTGGAGGCCTTATTGTCGATGTCATTATTCCCAATGTAGTATATGGCAACATATCCAAACTTTTTCTCGTAGACAGTATGTTTTAATCATATATTTTTCATGTATATTTCTTGAAGGTCGATTAATGCTACCATTAGTTCGAATGTTTGTATTAGCATTTTCTACTACCTGAATATATCCGTCAGTTTTGATATGTACTAAGCATATTGAAATGTTTTCATATCCAATCTTTGTATATTTCTTGAAATGTATGGACACTTATTCTGAGATGCCTCAATAGGCCTGACAGCGTAAATGTTTACATCACGCGATGTCCTCCAACACCGCTTACGGATTAAATGTTTTCATACCGTGAGGTCCTTAGACAACCTGAGAGTCTTAAATGTTTATGTAAATACGGTTCTCAGAGTACATGCCAGTTCAATAGCCATTGTATGTTTCATCCTTGTTCTTCCATTGAAGCTACATACATTGTTTACTGGTTCGGTGACTGCTTCTTATTTGTTGGTTTTTTCGGTGTTGTCATTGTATGTTTCATCCTCGTAATCGTTGAAGCTAGGTACATTGTTTACTGGTTCGGTGAGTGCTTCTTCATTGGTTTCTCGATTGTTTTTTTTTGTTGTTTCGCTCGTGACTCGACCTACGCTTCTACATTTCATCGTTTCGAAGTAAGTTTCGATACCATAGTTTCATTTTGTATTCCTTGTTTGTTGTTAAGTGTTTGCAGTTTTCAAGTAAGAATGTTTGCTTATTTGTAGTCGCATGTTCCTTGTATGTTTCTGGTTCCTTTTTTGCTTTGACTACAGTTTCGTAATCATTAGAGATACATATGTTTTTCATTGGGTTGGTGTCTTTTGTTGGTTCGTTAGTTCTTGGGTTGTTGGTTCTGTTTGTTTGCCTGGGGTTTGCGCTTTGGGGCCCTCGGGGTGTAGTTAGGCCTCTTCATGCTTTCTCGCTAGTTTGGTCCTTGTTGGTTTCTTTTCTTTGATTCGACCTTGTAGGGTTCGGGTGTAGCAATGGTGGTTGAAACTTTTTTTTTCTTTTTTTTTGGATCGTTATTGTCTTTTTGGGGCGCTTTACAGTGTTCATCCCCTACACCCACCAGTCAATCTGTAGTTGTGTTATTTTTCATTTTTGCAGAGGCCGTTATCTGTAATTCTATGATATTTTCCTGGTGCTCGAGTCCTGCCATGAAAGAAAATAGATGCAAACAAAATTGTTGGAGGATTACATGTGAAGTTACAATATTTGTTGTTTTTTTGTTGGAATAAAGCATATGTATGTAGCCTACATTTATAGACCATGTATGGTTAGATGTGAGGATATGACATGACATGTTCTTTCTCCTCTACATAGACTAGTGTGTGCACGATACAATTTGTGTTGTGCTTGAGATATGATATGTGAAACAAAGATTCTTCAAGATTATATTTTCATGTCTGGAAGCATGTCTGGGTAGTTTGCCATGGAAAATTGAGAACTTGTATCGTGGGCACAACATTTTGTGTAGAGGATAAAGAACATGGTTAAAGGGCATATCTGGATGAATTGACAGAGAAAACCAAAAATCGTTTAGTTGCGGCCATGCAATTGTGTGATATTTTCTGCCTTGTAATATATTTTGGCCAAGGAAAAAAAAGCTAGACGTTTACAACCATGGATAGAGAAGCGCAAAGGTTCATGTTTCTACCTTTGTAAACTATTCGTTGAGTCAGTTTTACTATATCTACATATTTCTTGTTCTCCAGTGAATACCAGCTTCGATTAATGTTCATTGAATTTTGTGGGTTCCCACATTGAAACAAACAGAGTAGCTAGAAAAAAGGAGGGAGTCTTGACTCCATCGGCTGAAGAGGATATAGAAAGGTGCATTCTTGTACTGTTGTTTCATATTGCGTTGTTTTGTATTTCATTTATAGTCTGTATATGTGTTAAACTAGGTGTGTGTCTTCCTACATGGTAAGTTATCTTGGTTACATACGTTCCTTCCTGCATACTAAGCTAGTTTATGTTCGTTGTGTTTGCACTGCATTGTTGCATTTAAAGAAACAGAATTGTTGGATAGGATGAAGGACTCTTTAGCGGGTAAATAGACCTTTTTCTTTTTATTTTAGATGTTTGTTTTCATACTAACTTGTCTTCATCTCGATTTCATCTTCAGCGTTGCTGCCTTGGAAAAAACAGGTTGCTTGGACAAGGATATGAATTCTTCTGTGAAACAACAGAGGGTTCTATGGTACAATCTTCTAAAAGGTATACCAAGTGTTTTGGTAAATTAAATATACAAACCAGGTGGGAGCATATAATATTAGACTTGAAAATGATGAATTTGCAGTAATGGGCCTTTCTGCGCTCCCTGTTTCTACTTTTTTCATTTTCTATTATCCCTTTTGTTTTCTAATTCATCTGCTTAGTGTGGTTTCTAAAAATTCCCTTGTTCGTCAGTTAGTGGACTAATGGACTGACATATTTTTGGCAGCCAATTCACAGTTTTTTCATTGTCTAATAAGTTTCCTACACCAATGTTTTGCAAACATCAATTTTTCGTCGCAAGTTTCAAATAAACGACACTTTTATTTTTTTTGTGACATTTGCATATTTACCTTCGTTGTTGTTTTCACGACTGTAAGCATGAAAACTTGGTCTTTCGTAGTAGCATTAAAATCATTATTTGAACTATCGTTATCCTTCTTGTTGATGTGCCCATTGCGCTTACATTTCACTTATCATTATGCAGTTGGTAAAACCTTTTGATATGTACTCATTTCACATTCTTTGCTTGATTATTTAATTCTGTTTCATGAGTAATTGAGGTTGTGATGCATTAGTGTTGGATTTATATCTTTTTTAATTTGATCTACTTGACCATTGGTTTCATCATAATACATAGGTGTTATGGTTAAATCCTTCATATATATCTTTTAATATGATACCTATGTTCGTGTTTTCAAAACTATTGGCATGTTGATTATATGAAGACCCATTGGCACATTATATGAGTTGTTACAATACATTGGCGCATGGTTAAACATTTGGTATTGGTTTCGATTTGTATGTTGGTTGTTTAAAACTATGGTATAACCATTGCTTGCGCAAATGATTTATACACTCACCTGTGATTTCATTGGTCGGGCAAGTGACATAATTGTTGAACTATACTATGGTGGGTTGAACAGCTATAAGCGTCGGCGGTTGTACATTAGCAATGACTATTATGCATGGCCAGTGAATAACTCCACCACCTTCGCACGTTGTCATTAATGCCTATCCCTTATCCATGTTTCACCTTTGTTAGTTCGGGTAACCCTTCGTGCACTCTGCTCCTGTGTATGCTATGATCCAAACCCTGGACTCACCGTGTGCTCGGCTCCATGGCACCGGTGGTGCAAATCGAGCCGAACGGTAGCCAAGCCTTGCTACTATTTGACAATGCCCGGAAAGACTTGGAGGATAACGGTTGGCTTACCTTTGTACAACGATTTGAGGGTTTCAATTTATTTGTTGCACAGCAGTTCGCCCTGACTTTTGATGGCTGTAGAGCCAAGGTGGGTGACATTCAGTTGGAAATCAACGAGGAGTTTATTAGTTCTGCTACAGGGTTACCATCCTCGGGCCAGCGTTGGTTTAAAAACTCTAAGGTCGAGGAGGTGTCGTGACCACTACTGTTCGTTTCGCGAAAAGTCACATCCTGTGACAGAGGTATGCCCATATCCATGCTTAAACCATGATGGCATGACCTTTTGATAGTAGTCAAACAATTCGTGACCTGTGAGGGGTCGATATGGACTCATTTTTCTCTACCACCTGTGTTTGTTAATGAATTTTATAGGGTATCCATTGAATATGCCTTTCTATTTCCAACGCAGCCTGTACAAAATGTCAAAAAGGTTTAAAAGGGAGAAGGTCGATAGTAGCTTGTTCCACCATGGACTAATTAAACTTATCATTGTTTATCACTTAAGCCTCCACGGTGATAGCTGGCAAGATTTTATCGCTCGAAATGGTTTTGACGATACAGACCCTATCCATATTGACAAGCCTGTGGTTAATGAAACCATGGTCGGGACACCCGTTCCCTTCCATGTCCTACTGCCCTCTCCTAAGCCTACGGCTGAACCTGATATTGACTTACCCGACGCTATAATTGACAAGGCCAAGGCTATAAAAAAGCCTGCAAGCAAAAAGGTTAGAGGTAACCCTATTGTTGATGGAAAAGGAAAAAAGAATGCTCGGCTTATCTCGAGAATGGCTAGGAATAAGCCTAAACCTAGTGTTGAGAAGAAACCCATAGTCCTTAGTGAGGATTCGGACTCTGACATAGAACGCTTCCTAGCTAGTGAGTACCCTTACTCACAGGGTCTGTGCTCCGAGTCACCTTATCACTTCATTTCGAATCTTCCCCCTTGCCTAAGAAACAATCCCAGTTACCCAGGAATCAAACTACCTAACGAAACCCTTGGCAATGTAACCAAACCCTCACCTGCATTTTCGAAGCCCAGGCAGTCGTCCTGTGACCAATGTGATTTGTGGTTGGAACGATACTATATGGACGTTCCCCTGCTTCAATTGAAAATCAAATAGCTGGAAAGTCAAGTTGCAGTGTTGACCAGCCAAAGAGACAAACTTCAAGCAACTGATAGGAAGCAGAGGACTACTAGTTCCATCGTTTTTCGGAATGTTGAATCGGCTACAGCCGTGGTCAATTCCAAAATGTCATGATCAAGTCGTCTTCTCATCATACAGGTATGAATTTTGATATCATTTTAGTTTTGTGTATGACCAGGATTAATATAATGATGTGAGTTTGGTTTTCAAATCGCTCTGTCTATCATTTGAAATGGCTCTGTCACAATGTTGTTCATCCTGTACATTGTTTTCGCTTTGATAAAAATAAATGAAGTTTCGATTTGGGTACACGATTTTCTCATGCCCAATTTAGTCATTGATAGATTTTTATCGGATTTGATTTGCTTTCAATTGGATTTGTTTGTATCTAATCTGAACTGGAAATTGTCATGCTAATTTTAGATTACAATCATGCTTCGATTTGATTTCATTATGGTTAGATTATATCAGCTCTAATTTAGTTTGTATGCTGTGGTTTTGGAATGACTTCGTGAGTTTGAATTGATTTCATGCGATCTCTTAAATCAGGAATACAATTCTGTTTGATTTTGATTTGGAAAGAATGACTCTATTTTTTCATGAAAACAATATTCTCGTTTACACCTGTGCAAATGATATCTACGCCCGAATCATGGAACAGTTTGGATTCACGACAATTATGTTAAACCCCAGCTATTTGATTCGCTTGATTAGATTGTTGTGTATCTTCAATTAGTTTGATCGATTTTATGAATTGTATTCGTATCAAAAATAGACTTGATTGCAGCTCTGTTAATGATTTTTCAAACAACTTTGTTAACTCAGACCGACTTATGTTCTTTCTGTCAAATTCGTATGAGGAAATTCGGGTAATAGTTGTTTCAAAATGAATTCAAGAAATGATTTCGTGAATGATTTTGTCTGCCCCGATCTGCAAATAACTAACGATCGGACAACTCTTACGAACCATGTTAACAACCATTTGATCCTGTTATGATTTCGTGTGTGAATATTTACGCACCAGTTTTGATTTAATTCGCTCATGGCATGGATCATTGTTAGGTAAACACAGTTATGTCGATTTGAAAATGATCTTGTTTGGATTCGATCATGTTTCTTGTTGATGAGGCAGCATAACAATTGCCTATGATTTGTTTTTAATTATATCGATTTTAATTTGATATAAAACGATTGCATTACTATTCATCACAATTCTGTTCACTTGATTATGTGGCAACAAACGAAACAGAGCATACGCTTCTTTGTATTCATTTGATTTTAGTTTTGTTTTCATCTTGAATTAGTATAGCAATCTCAATTTGAATGATTCGTTTGTCTTTCAATTAGTTGTTAGCTACTTGTAAATAGTTGAATTTAATTCTTTAAAAGATTTGAATTGATTTTTATGTTGATTCTGTGTCTGATTTAGACCAGCTACAGAATCGCAAGATTCTGTAGCTAGTCTATAGAATTAGATTCTTTATCATTTTATCAATGAAATATCCTTCTAACTTGTCCATTTTTAACCCTTTTCAGGTACACCCGAATTATATTGGACATGCTGGACAGTCTAGGAGATATTTGTGTGTTCTAGTTTTATTTTAGGTTCCTAGTTTAGTCAGACTTGGGATATCTTCCCATATTTTATGTAAACAGTTTGATAACTTCCACAGGGAGGTTTTACCCTGTGGAAGGTCTTTAAATACTTATTATTTTGTGTAATAAGGAGCATCCTCACTTGTGGGAGAACAGGGTTATGGATTTCTAATACAAATTGAGACAGGAGTTGATGTTTTGTTACAGCTTTCGCTTTTCATAATATCAATCTTTTGTTTCAAGTTTATGCATGTCGTTTGCAGTTGATTATAGACTACTTTAGCTATCATAGTCTATTGCAGAATGATATGAATTAATTAATGTTTTATCCATAATCTGATCTATTTCATTATTTAAAAAGAACAGCAATTGTTTGTTTCAGTTAATGAATCACAAATTTCTCTTCTTCATTAATTGAATCATTTTGATAAGTCTTTGCATACAGGTTTATCTAACTGTGAAGATTTATAAATTATAAGATTGTTGTTATTTTTATGTCTTGTTTGTCCTGTAATCAAACTTGAAGAGCACCGCAGCTTATCATTTACGAGAAGCTCCTGGATAATTCAGTGCGGGTTTCCTCCCTCTGATCAGCTGAGAAAATCATCATACACAGGACAAATCTGGAGCGTTTCTCTAGGTCAGTTTGTGATTTATTTTCGTTAGTTTGTTTAGTATAATTTAAGTAGTTTACTTAGATATATGTTTAGTTAGATTATTTAGTTTAGAATAGTTTTTCTTTTTTTTTCTTAGGACCTTAGACCGGCTAATGGAGCCGCTAAACCCGTCAGGGTGGTTCATCCCAAACGGCTTGGGTTATTAGACAACCCCGGACCAGTTCCACTCTTCCAGTTGACAGATGGACAATTTCGCCCGTCAACACATATGTGGTCCTACTTCTACCTTATTCCATAGTTACCCACTTTTTCGATTGTGGTTGCCAGGTTGGCAGGCTGAAGACTGCTACCCTGGCTTCCAGGGGTTCGCGATATATAGATTGACCATGGTGACCCTCCGTCACGCCATGTTTACTGTTAAACATTTCTCCAGTTAAAAAATTAAGATGCATATAGTTTTACAATTATTTGGCCCTTCTAATGGACAATATACAATGCATATATTTGTTTAGTCTTGATGTTCATCTGCACATGCTTGCATCAGAAAAAGTTGGACTAGTGAGACGTCCATGAGCAGTCAGTCATCCCAAACATCGGTAGATCGACAAGGCCAAAGGTAAAGATGCATACGTTGTGCTCTTACTATGTTTACTAAAAAAAAATCTTGCGCTATATATTCATCTATGGCATGGTGGATATGTTGATTCCATTTGCAATACATGGTTTCCATCCTGCAAGAAGTATCAACAAGTATAAGTGAAATGCCGAAAATGTTACATGTTCCGCAGACCAAGAGGTGTGGTTGTGAAACTGTGGATCCATAGTTCATCAATACTATTCATGTTCTTGTAGCACACTACCATTCACTTTAGTTTTCCTGTTCAAAAAATGTCATGAGGTCTATAGATGTGACATCCAAAGTATTGTCAATAAAGGGATTGAACAGCCGCCAAACTGGACAAATGTTCGTCAGGGACATAATGGTTGTCTATACCACCTACTTGGACAAGGAAAAAAAAATTAGATCCATTATGCGTGCTGATATGATAGACAAGGATGCCATGATGATAGTCACACTGACTATTCCTCCACAACTTGTCTAGAAACATGCAGAAAAGATATTTCCACATAATGGGATATCCATTACAAATTTTAATGTATTGCCCAGAACAGTATATGACCGTGGTGATTGCGATCGAATTATTTTTCTCAATGAAACAAGCATTGTGGAAAAAATTCCTACTATTTGTTCAGAATATCACTTCCTCCCAGACTCGACTACCAGGCAGCTTGCACAAAGAACTGATATTTACCCAATTGGAATGATTGGGGCTGCTGTGACACTGGCGAGAAAATTTGGGTCATAACACATTCTCCATATAAAGGATGGAGAGTCGGACAGCAACAAGGCAATGGTACCGCTTTTCATATTCAGTTTTGTTCTTAACTTTCGCGTCTGCATATATGTCGGATAAGTTACACAAATATTGCACTGTTCCATGTTGCAGCTACAATTGTTCGATACATATTCAAATTTGTTTTTGTCAATGGAACATCAATTGCATAGAGGGCATATTCCACTTATGTTGTTCAAAAATATAACAAAGAAGAAGGATGCTAGAGAAAGGATCTTTCGGACAACACAGGAAACGTTTGTAACAGAGTTGCAAGCAGATATAGTAGAGGATCTGGAGAAACTAGCTAGCTCTACAATTTTTGTGTGTATACATCCACAAAATCATCCTCACTTTGCTTATAGAAATATCCTTCAACAAATTTATGCACATGTTTACTTTTTATTTTATTTTTTAAAGGGGAGGGGGGGATGCAGCTGTGTATTATATTATTCAATGTATTAATCCCTTTACTTGCGTTGCCAGGTTGAAGGTCTTTTAGTTGTAGCCAATGTGTACTCGACCCCCTTTGAGCATGTATGTGCAAAATACTATTATGTTGCTTCAGCCTCCTCTTTGATAAGTGATGATACGATTGATTGTTTGTGATGCAATGAAAAATGTCCATATATTTATGGACATTGCATCAATGGTGTTATCCAAACCATGGAAAACACAACTGTGCAGTGTTTGGTTAGGAAGCCTCTGTTACAAAATGTGTTTCCTGAATTGGTAGAGTTGTCATATGAAACGTATCTACAGAAAAAGGAAAGCAGTGTCTATATGTTGTGGCAGCTTTGGATACAGAGCAAATTCACCTTAAATGAGGACAATGCAATTTTGCATATCGGCTGAACAAGGGAAAACAAAAACAAAAAATCAAACTTTGGGAGGAAACGAAAATACATCATGTATATCTATAATATTTGTTCAACACCCAGATGAATGTTCGTTTCAAGAGAAAAGGAATGCGCCGACATCTTTTCTTTGTATATCAAATTGTTTGGTGCAAAGGTCGATGGGTTCTGCTCAATGGAACCTTCTGGGAACTTTCTTCTGGGCAATTTAAAGTATGGTTGGTTCTTGGTTATCTGGTTTGTCTGTCAATTTGTATATCGTGGAACTCCAGGTCTTCTTTGGAGGACACAGAACAATATAATTGAATTTTTTTTGCCAGCTGGCACGCAGATCCGCCTTATAATTTCTATGGCATTGTGACACAAATGTACTATGTGACTTGGTCAAATTATTGTTGTGAAATAATTTGAAATCAACAAATATATAGTGTGTGAAGTGCAATTGTCTTATCATACCAACAAGAGGCTCTTAAAATTCAAATTGATCGTTGTTTTCACAATTTTGCCTTATTCAATAAACTTGGTAAAATTAATATCCCGGAATAATTTGAAATCAACGAATATATACTGTGTGAAGTGAAATTGTTCTATCATATGAACAAGATGGCCTTAAAATTCAAATTGGTCCTTGTTATGCTTGCGATGATAGAATTTTACAAAAAAAAACTTTTGTTTCCTTCATTTTTTTAAAAATAAGTGATTTAACATCCTTTAATAATTTAATGTAATTCACTTGTACAATAACAATAGTTAATATTAATATTTTAGTATCTGAAAATAATGTTTTTAGCTGAAGTTAGATAGGATGATCATTGCTAAACAATTGCAATATTGAATCCGTCAGACATGGAATACGCAAGTCCACCTGTCAATTTGTATATCGTGGAAGTCTAGGTGATATTTGCAGGACATCGAACAAAAGAGGTTCAAATTTCAGCCCGCCAAGCCAAAAACCCGCAATCCAAAAAGTGACCAAGTATGGAACAAGGGATCCTCATATGCTCTATAAAATCTCTTGGCCATATTTTTTAAAAGTACATGTTTACTATGTATTTCTCATTTGTCGAAAAACTTTTATATCAATCGCCCAACCAGATTGTACAAACTTTCTCGTTTAATTAAATTCTGCAATAGAAAAAATTATTATTAATAATTTAGTATTGAAAATCATGTTTTTAGATATTTTATATAGTTTATAGCGATTAGTATCTGTAAACAATGGAAAAATTGAAGCCGCTAGCCCTCAAGTCCATCTGTCAATCTGTATATCGCGGAACTCTAAGGGCTATTTGGAGGACAAGGAACAATGAAAACTACAATGTTGAGCCACGCAGGCCACAGGTCCATTTGTGATCTAGGTGGATATCATTGTCCACCCACCTTTTATGACTGGCTCAAAATAGTTTTCTAGCAATTTTGACAATTTACTATTTTTAGTAGGTTTTAACTTCTGGGGCCATTTTGAGGGCCTAAATGAAGATTTTTCAAGATAAAGACTCTCAATGATATCCAAAGGCATTATTGAGCCTCCAAAATTAATCTCCTCGACAATACCTTTCCAACGAGCTATCATACGCCTAAAATGGAGATCGTATGCAAAAGTTACGACCCCAGGAAGTTAATGTACTAACTTACCCAAACAGGGCCCACATGAATTTTTGTGCTCCATCTCCTAGGGTTAGGTTTTTGGATGTCTAGGGTTTTTTGCATTCCTATTTATTGTAAAAAGGCCTTCAGAGCCTCATTGTAATCATCTTCTTACGAAAGCAAGTAGCCATCACATCTCTTCTCAGAGATAAGCTGCCACCATTCTAGCAAGTCTTTCACTCTCTATTTTTACTGTCTCTCTACATTTCTTTCATTAATAGAAATCGTGTGTTACTGTATCTCTGTGTTTATGGTTGCATCTCTGATATATTTCTGTTATATTATTGGATATATGCGATATCTCTATGTATTTCTTTATTATATCTCCACTCTCATTTTGTGCCAAAAATAATCTGGATCAATTTGTCAATTTGTAAATTGCGGAGATGTGCCTGGTGTTTTTACAGCGCGGAACAATAGAGGCCCAATTTTCAGTCTGCGAGACCCACAGACCCAATCAAAAAAGATCGCTAGATATGAAATTCATATGGGATCACTACGGTACAATAAAACTGCAATGTTCAGCCAACCAGCCCAAGTCCACCTGTCCACTTGTATATCGCGGAAGTCTGGGTGCTATTTGTAGGAGACAGAATAATAGAAACTCTATTTTTGGCCTGCTAGGCCGCGAACCAAAAATTGCCTAGGTATGGAATGAGGGATCTGCATATGTTGTATAAAATCTCATTACATAGTTTATATAGAGACAATGTCCACAAGTCCGCATGTCAACTTATATATTGTGGAAGTTTAGGTGCTATTTGTAGGACACAAAACAATAGATACTTAATTTTCAGCCTGCTAGGTCGTGAACCCATGATCCAAAAAGTGCCCAAGTATGGAATGAGGGATCCACATATGTTCTAGAACAATGTTTTTGTACAATGCGGAATAATAGAATCTCAATTTTCAGCCCACCAGCCCCAGAGCTCTCAATAAAAAAAAATCGCTAAATATGAAATTCATACGGGATCTCCGCATATGCTGTATAAAATCTTATTCCATACATTATTTAGAGACTATGTCCATAAGTCTGCGTGTCAATTTGTATATTGCGAAAGTCTAAGTGCTATTTGTGGGACACGGAACAGTAGATACTTAATTTTTAGCCTGCCAGGTCGCGAACCCACGATCCAAAAAGTGATGAAGTATGGAATGAGGGATCCGTATATGTTCTAGAAAAATGTGTTTGTAAAGCGCAAAAAAATAGATGCCCAATTTCCATCTCGCCAGCCCCAGAGCCCCCAATAAAAAAAAACTGTTAAATTTGAAATTCATATGGGATCGCTACGAGACAATATAAGTGCAATGTTCAGCCAACCAGCCCGAGTCCACCTATCAATTTGTATATCACGGAAGTCTGGGTGCTATTTGTAGAAGACGGAACAATAGAGACTCTATTTTCGGTGCGCCAACCCGCAAACTTGTAATCCAAAAACTACCTAAGTATGGAATGAGGCACACGCATATGGTGTATAAAATCTTATTCCATACTTTATATAGAGACTATGTCCAAAAGTCTGTGTATCAATTTGTATGTCTCGAAAGTCTAGGTGTTATTTGTAGGACACGGATACTTAATTTTCAGCCCACCAAGTCCCGAACCTGCGATCCAAAAAGTGCTCAAGTATGGAATGAGGGATCCGCATATGTTCTAAAACACTATCAATTTAAATATCACGGAATTCTGGGTGCTATTTGTAGGAGACGGAACAATAAAGACTTTATTTTCGGCCCGCCAGGCCACGATCCAGAAAATGCCTAAGTATGGAATGAGGGATCCACATATGCTGTATAAAATCTCATTCCATACTTTATATAGACTATGTCCACAAGTCCGTGTGTGAATTTTTATATCGCAGAAGTCTAGGAACATGGAATTCTAGGTGGTATTTGTAGGACATGAAACAATAGATACTTAATTTTCAGCCCGCCAGGTCGCGAACCCGCTATCCAAAAAGTGCCCAAGTATGGAATGAGGGATCCGCATATGTTCTAGAACACTATCAATTGTGTATCACAGAAGTCTAGGTGCTATTTGTAGGAGACAGAACAATGGAGACTCTCTTTTCTCCCCCCCAGACCGCGAGCCCGCGATTCAAAAACTACCTATGGAATGAGGGATCCACATATGTTGTATAAAATCTCATTCCATACTTTATATAGAAACTTTCCACAAGTCCGTGTGTGAATTTGTATGTCGTGGAACTGTAAGTGCTATATGTAGGACATAGAACAATAGATACTTAATTTTCAGCCTGTCAGGCCGCGAACCCGCGATTAAATGCAATGTTCAGCCAAGCAGCCCATAGGTCCTCCTGTCAATTTGTATACCGCGGAAATCCGGGTGCTATTTGTAGGAAACAGAACAATAGAGACTATTTTTTCATCCCACAAGGCCGCCAACCCACAAACAAAAAAGTGCCTAAGTATGGAATGACTCTTTTTTATATTGCTCGTTTGTGAAAATACTTTTATATCACTCGGCCGACCAGATTGTGCAAATTTTCTCGTATAATTAAATTCTACAATATAAATATTTAACAATAATAATTTAGCCCAGGTCAAGTTCTGAATTTGTATATCGCGGAATTGTCAGTGTTATTTGTAGAGCGCAAAATAATAGATGCCCAATGTTTTGCCCGCCAGCGCGAGAACCCCTGATCCAAAAAAGTGGCTCATTATGGAATTAGTACGGAATCACTAAGGATAAAAAAAATGCAATGTTGAACCAACCAACCCGCAAGTCCTCCTATAAATTTGTATATCGCGGAAATGTAGGTGCTATTTGTAGGACATGGAACAATAGAGGCTCAATTTTCAGCCTGTCAGGTCGAGAACCATCGGCCCTTCACGTGCCATGGGTATATCTTCGCCCGACCACTTTTCATACTTTGGTATTTCTTGGAATCGGTTTTTCCATTGATGTTGCCTTCGTACTTGTTTCCATATATGAAATAATTAAGCTTTAATGCTAGTAGCCATCCTGCAGCAACCGTTAAAATTGTTATTAATATCCGGAAGTCCGAAGAAGATTTGTCATTAGAGTTACGAATTAAACTAATATTTGCCCACAAGCATGTTATCCTTTCTAAGTATTCATTTCAAAGTACACGCAATCTTTTTTTTTTGTGCGCCAAGGGGTTGGTGCTTTTAAGAAATTTCTGATTGCACTTTATCCTCTTTCCACAATCCTGTTTCTTGTACATATTTCTCTAATGGTCCGCGGGAGCCCCAATCCTAGTCTACATGACAAACGCATTGAAATTACGGTTTATATGTAACAGACTTTAATTTTTTGGTATATTTCAAAATTTGTAGTAGTATGTAACAAACTTTCATTTTTTGACATACTTGAAATAAAAAATGCATTTAAATTTTTATATGTTACAAACTCTATTCTTATCTTTTCGCATTATGTATAACAAATGCATTTGTTTTTTAATATGTTAGACTTTTATTCTTATCCTTCAGCAGTTTGTATGGCAAATGCATCTACTCTTTTATATGTTACACACTTTTCTTTTTTTATATATTTCAAAATAAATGGCGTTCAACAATGCAAGCGTCATTTACATATACCCCATGTTCACAAATGCATTTAAATTTTTATATTACTTATCTCCTATTAATTTTATGTCATCATATATTTTTATCTTTCACCAGTCCATATGGAAAATGCATTTAAATTTCCAAATTTAATCTTGCACTGTCAACAATTTTTTTACTTTGTTATATACTTTCAAAAAAAGTAGGTTTTCTATATACTTTCAAAAATTAGATGTTGTTGTGCCTGTCGATCGTCATTTACTTTTTCCCTATCTTCCGTGATATACATTTTACACAACATTTCCCTGATATACATTTTGCACCAAACACTTCATTTCATTTACAATTTGACCCCATTTTCCACAATTTTCTTTCTAACCTCCTTGGCAGGGACTGCGCTGCCATGTGGCCTTGTTGGGAAAAAGTAGATGAAACCCATTCCTGTTTTTTCTATTTGCAAGAATTTATATAAGTGTATACTATCACAACCACATAATATGTGGTTGATGAACACATATAGGCATGAAAACATAACGAAAGAGCAATTTAATTCAAATCAGGTTATATTTTTCATTAAAATCTTTTATTCTTCTTCGAAAGACTTGATTACTAAAATTGTAGTGTCTAGATTTCAAATTGTAGCCCTTCCTTGTAAAATTTATAGATATAATTTCTTAGTTGTTTTAAATCTGAGATCTGCACAGGTTTTAATATGAACTCTTCTTCACCTTCATCCAAACATCTGCCCATTTTACATACCTTGTAAGTATATAATCATGTCAAATAAGTTATAACAATATACTATTTACATGCATTCAAAAACAAAAAAATGTAGTAGGAAATGAATGAATACAACTTTATATCCCTTAAATGTTTGAAAAGATTAAAAGTTGTGCATATGTTGATTTAGACTAGGTAGGAGGGATTTTAAAAGTACCTTTCTTCTTTATAGAAAATAGTGGCCAAACATTCCTCGCATACACTAGTAGCCCTTGAATATCATATTCACCTTAAGATCCTTTATAAAAAATGACATGATAATGTGAGATAGAAGAAGTTGATATATTCAAAAATGCTAATGCTATATGTATATTGCATGATATTATGATTCTCACAAGCATTAATATATTCAGATATGGCTATAGCATTCAACTACTTACATTTACAAAGTTTTGATTGTCTCCTAATCCCAAAAATTCCAAAACCATTCTCCCACTATCTATTGTGGTTACTGCAGTCATATACACATACATAATAAGCTTTGAAATCACTAAAATTCCTTATAAATCTATAAAAGTTCCTCAAAATATCAATAATCCAATGATAATATCAATCAAAATACGATATTACCTTACAACCAACACATGAAGTTGAGAAGTTCCCTCTCCCTCTTTGGTTGAATTATTTGAAGGCATCATCTTATTTGTTTTCGAATGTGAGTCTCCTAATCCTTTCATACCCATTAAATATTACTCCACAATGATGCACACATAGTGCCCTTACAAAGAAAGATATTGAAAATAAAATTACAGATATCTCCATAATAGAGGGAGGTAATGAAAAGAAGAGAGGGTGGTAATGAAAAGAAAAGCAGTTGACGCACCCACCCATTCCACAAACAATTCATGAACACGTGGTGGTAAAGGTAGTAAAAACATAAAAGATGTAGTGATCACATCAAAAATGTGAGGAGTAGTTATTAAACTATTTAGATCCCCTATTATTATGCTAATTACCCTAATCACACTTTTTAATGACTAACAGACATATTTTGTCATGCAAGCAAGTTAATGATTGAAATCAAAACCCTTCATTTACTGTGACAACTAAGAATATTTTGAGCATATCAAATATTTTCCACACAAATCACTTGTGTAATTAAAAGCCCATTAATTATGGCTATTGTCAATAGGTGTACGCCTATCGACGCAAATATTAGTTTTACTATTTACGCACAGTTCGAGCATGATTAGCGATCTTATTCCTTTTGCGGCTAAACATTGAACACATGTTTACTTACATAATGAGCCAAAACTCTAGGATCTATTGCACAACGATCAAATCTCGAATCCTCAATGCGTAAGGAAAATGTACACAGTGCAGAGACAAAATATTGTGCGCCACAAGCTTCGTCTGTGAACTCGCAAGACTTTTTGTGCAGTTCAAAGACTACACGAAATGTTGTGCATTGTAATATAAAATGATTTAAAGAACAATTTATAAATGTGAAATAACAAATTGTTATGCTTAGCACATAAACTCATAAATATGAATTGATTGATATTAAAAAACTTTGGCGCACTGTGCACGATTACATAATACAATAACAAGATGAGTTTCGTCTCTAATGACTTATTTTGTTGACTTCACAGATATAAAGCTTGTGTTCATACTTCTTCAACTCCTCAACTGTTGTTGTTTATCCTTCATGACTTTGTTCTCTCTACCTCTGCCTTGTTTGTGCATCATGCTTGCTAACTAAAGACTCGGGCCTTATATGGACTCTGACTGAGACTTCTTACAGAAGTTAAGGCTGACTCAAGATTAAAGACTACCATTAATTCGACTGACTCTTCAACTACCTAAATACACTCTAGAAAGATAAAGATCAGATCCATTTATATCTCTCCTGCGAGACTTTGAGTAAACATGTGAATTTGCACTTGGAGACTGCGAGACCGACTGACTGACAATTCGGCTACTAAAAAAACTACTGACAAATTGACTGACAGACAAATCGACAGAGACATGAAGATCTCACCGACTTGTAATTACTATTTCCAACACTCCCCCTTAATTATAAGTAGGTGGGATTACAAAAGAAAATCACATTAAAAATTGAGTTCACAATTTTACTGTCACTCATCTATTACTACGCAGACTCCTATATTGTTGCACAGATGCTGAAATGCATATCTTGCTAAAGCCTTTGTGAAAATGTTCACAACTTGTTCTTTTGACCTACAAAACTCTAAACAGATCTCTTTGTAATTCACCAATTCTCTGATAAAATGATGCCTTGTATCAATGTGATTGGTTTTCTTGTGAAACACGTGATTCTTTGATAATGTGATGGTTGAATTGTTGTCATAGAAAATTGTTGTTGGTTCATGTTCTTCCTACAACAAATATTTTAACATTCTTCTCATCCAAACTACTTGACAAGATGCACTTGTAGCTGCGACATACTCTGCCTCTGCTGAAGAGAGAGTTACTATGGGATGCTTCCTTGATGCCCATGATACCATACCTATTCCAAAATGAAATGTGTACCCAGAGTTACTTTTCATGTCATCTATGATGCCTCCAGAATCATTTTCAGTGTATCTAATGACTTTGGAATCTTCTGAAGTGGAGTACTTAATGCCAAATTATTTTGTTCCATTCACATATCTCAATGACCTCTTTGCTTCCTTCCAATGTGCTTCTTTTCTATTTTCCATGAACCTTGAAATTAGGCTAACTCCATACATAATATCAACTCTTGTTGTTGTGAGATACATAAGACTACCTACCAGTCTTTTAAACAATGTGGGATCCACCTTAGACCCTTTATCTTCCTTTCTTAACTCCAATCATGTTATGACAAGTGTTGGTGCTACTTTTGAATTCATCATATTGAATCTTTTCAATATTTCATGCGCATACTTGGACTGTGAGATAAATATACCAGTTTTGTACTGGTGAACTTCAATTACGAGAAAATATCTAATAAACCCTAAATTAGTCATTTCAAATTCATCCTTCATGACTGATTTGAATTCTTCTATACCAAAATTATTTTTAAATATCAAACCATCTACATATAAGAAAACAATTAGCATATTACCTAGATGGTTTTCTATGATGTACAGTGTTGGCTCACTTTCACTTCTCAGAAATCCATTTTGTGTGAGATAGGAATCTATGTGATTGTACAACACTCTAGGATCTTGTTTTAATCCATACAACACTTTCTTAAATATGTACACTTTGTCTTTGTGTCCTGGAACCTCATAACCTTGTGTTTGTTCCACATATACTTCTTCTTCTAAGTTTCCATTCAAAAATGTTGACTTTACATCCATCTGAAAAACTGAGCACTTGTACTGCAGAACAATGGCTAGCACAGTTCTGACTATGTCCATGCATGCAACTGGTGAAAATGTTTCATTGAAATCAATTGCAGGTTTTTGTGTAAATCCTCTTGCAAATAATCTTTCATTGTTCTTCTGCACATTTCCTTCTACATATTGCTTGGTTTTATAAATCCACTTGACACTTATAACATCATTTTCTTCAGGTACATCTACCAATTTCCATGTATGATTGTTCTCTATGCATTTGATTTCTTCATCCATGGCTTGTGCCCATACATCATCTTTGACAACTTATTCAAAGGTTAATGGATCATCTACTTGTTAAAACAAAGAAAAAACTGAAAATGAATTTGATGCATCTTCATTATAGATGTTGTGCAAACTTCTTGTCTTTCTTGGTAACAAACTTGTTAAATTTGGATCTGGATATGTAGAACTACTTGGACCGCTTGCTCATGTTCGATGCACTCTAGGTGTAGACTACGCAACTGTTTTTCTCACTGGAGTATTTTGCGTTGTGGTTTGTGTTGCAGTGCTAGGTGTAGAAGGAACTATGCACTGAATTGTACACGGTGTTTGAAACACCTCTTCTTCTTATGTTTCATCATACTCCATTGCATCAATAATTTTGACTTTATTTTCTATGCTTCCATCCCATTATTCATTCTCCATGAACTGAACATTGTCGTTGATTATTGATTTTCTTGCGACAAGGTCATACAACTTGTATCCTTTTGTTTCTTCAGAATACCAAACAAATATTTATGTTTCTCCTTTGTTTTCCATCTTTCTTCTCAACTCATCTGGATCATGTGCGTATGAGACACAACCAAAAAAATTTAAATGCACGACATTGTGCTTCAATCTTGTCCAGGATTCTTGAGGAACTCTATTATTCACACTCTTTTTCAGACATTTTTTCAAGATGTATATTGTAGTTTCTACTGCCTCAACCAAATACTCATTTGACAAATGTTTGGTTGCCAATATATTGTGTACCATTTCCATGATGGTTATGTTCTTTCTCTCTGCAACACCATTCTACTACAGTGTACAATGCATGGTAAACTTCTTATAGATGCCAAAACTTTACAAAAGTTTTGAAATTCTCTTAAGATGTATTCACATCCTCTATCAGTTCTTAGACACTTGATGTAATAACCACTATGTTTCTCCACGAGTGATTTAAACTATTGAAAACAACCCAAGGCGTCAGATTTATGCTTTAGAAAATAAATCCATGTTTTTCTTGAGAAATCATCAATGAATGTTAGAAAATAAGTATTGCCTCCTATAGATGGAGTTTGCATTGGTCAACAAATGTCTGAATGTACAATTTGTAATGGAGGTTTTTCTCTGTAAAACTTTACAACTAGAGATGATTTTTTGTGTTGCTTGCCAAATATGCAGCCTTCACATATCCTTTCTGGTTTTTCAATCAATGGAAAACCTTTTACCATATCCTTTGTGTGTAGCAACTTCAAACCTCCAAAGTTCAAATTTCCAAATCTGAAATGCCATAACCAAGAATCATCATGTATTTCATATTGGAATGGTGCCTTCATTTGTGTGCCATTTTATCCTTTCTTGATATTGCACAAATTATTTTCTTCATTTGAGTTGTGCAAACTTTCTGTTGTAAATGTAGTGTCTGACTGCACATATTTTGTTTTACCGATATCTTGTGTTGTATTCTTCTTCTTGGTTTTCCTCAATGTCAATGGGAACATCATGTTACTTGTCATCTTGATTCTTGTAATAAGTTGATTTCTTGGGCATTTATCCATAATCACGCAATGATTATCTTCCATGTAGATTATGTATCCTTTTTGTAATAGTTGTCATGTGCTCATCAGATTATGTTTCAAACCAGAAACATAATATACATCAGGCATAACTTTATGTTCTCCTTGCTTAGTTAAAATATTTATGATGTCTTTGCCTAAGACAATGACTTGGATATCTGTTCCAAGTGTAACCTTGGTTTGGACTGACTCATCCAAACTAGAAAACAATTCTATGTTTCCTGTCATGTGGTTACTTCAGCTTGAATTTAAATACCATATGTTACATGGACTTGCTTGAGAAACATTGCATTCAAGTGGGGATACTATAATAATTTCTATAGTGTATGCCATAAACATAGGATAAGTGATGCAGGAGCATCGTTGTCAAGCACACAGAGAAAGACCCATCAACATCTGGGAATATGTACGGGAGCTCGACGCTGGAAGTTGCAGTAGAAAGTTTGAAGTACGCCTTAACTCAACACCGAAATAATCTTTGGAGGCACACTTAAGCAATAGCGAGCGAAGAAGTGGGAGTTTCTACTCCAGATCTGTAATGCGACTGCACTAAAATAGTCGTAGGATAGGTTGTAATGTGGAAAAGTAGCCAGGGGAAACCCTAAGAGCCCTCTGAGATAAATAGAGGTTTTGTATGCCCAAATGAGGTTGGTTTCACAGTAGATAGCTGCAAATTAGAGAACTTCAAGTTAGTAGGAGATTTCATAGTTTCAATTTTTTTCGTTCATTTACAGTTGTAACCATTTTTCACTTATGAATATAACAAAGAAAAATTGACCCAATGTATGGTGTGGACATTGTTTTGCAATTCTCTGTTATTTTGTTTTCATGAAGGAATGAATGAATTTCGTTATGAGTAGATGGGACTGTGAATGTTAGGATAAGTTTCAATTGTATCTCTTCTGTTGAAGTAGTGCAAGGTGTGCACACAGAATGAAAGGAGTGTGTTAATGGGATTTGTTCTGATTCTGAATCTCAGAAGAGATAGCACGAAACTTTCCCTTTGCAAGGAGTACAAAAAGATCGGTGCAAGGCATGCACAGTCATCCGCAAGAATTAGAACCTTGCGTAAAGATCTGGTGTAAGGGGTGCATAGATCCGAGATTCGACTAAGTGTCGAAGGGACTTTACGAGAAGTCGAAGAAGTAGAAAAGGAGAATGCTAGGAGGGCAAGAGGATTTTCTCTTCGAGAAATCCTTCGGATCTGAGTTATCAAAATCCCTGAAACGCTAGGAGTGCACAGGAAGTCGAAGCCTTCACCAGACGAAGCTCAGAAGGAATAGCGCTTTTCATAAGTTTTAACGAGATCCAAGAAACAGACTCGCAGGAAGGACAAAGGTTGAGGCCTTTGAATGCTTCAGAAATATTCTAAGTCTGAAGAAAACGCAAGCTCAAGGGGAAATATCTGGACCATTAGATCAACACCCAGAGAGCGAGGGGCAAGCGCATAGGAGGAAATATCTCAGTCATTCGGTGTGAGCATAGAAGAATCATAGTCACCCGATCAAGGTAAGGTACACTAACGATAAGCTTCAAAAGTACACAAGGGAAGCGGGGTTGCGAAATTCCAAAATCATTAGAACTGTCCATCAAGGAGGACACATGGTTAGAGATCAGTGTTTTGTTGAATCATGATTCAGAGAATTCAAAGGAAAAATCATAAGAACTTGCGAATCGTGAAATCACGATTTGATCTAAGTCGTCGAATCAAGGAGAGGTATGGACCGTTAGTTTCCCAAGGAGATATCGGGAGTTTGGATATCGGGAGAAGGGAGGTGAGAGGTCCTCCAAATTTGTGAAACATGAAGTCCCGATAGGTGAAATGGAGGTCAGGACTATTGGATTGCGTGTGACATCCCCCAAAATAAGATATTTGGAAATTTAATTTTCTGGGAAATTATTCCGTTTTTGGTAAATTCGAATTTGGAAAAATTTTGCCATTTATGGCAATTCCGAATTTCGAATTTGTTAATTGTAATAAATTATTATGACTGTTGGGCAGAATTTTGATTTGACCCAACTAACTATTTGACAATGACACTTGTTGAAAAATAGAATATTTTTATATTAATTGTAGGAAGACAAATGGAACAGCCATGTTGAAAGTAGCTGACCATGACTCCATGAGTGGGGAACATGTTGGAACTACCCCTGGGCTGACTTTTACAAGTGGAAAATTAATGATTTGGCCATTGGCAACCCCTGAAAATTAGGGATTTAGGAAGATGAAAAAATTCTAAGGAAGGGAAAAAGACCTCGGCAAGTTACAAATAAGCATATGTGAGGAGGCAAGACGTTGCTGAGTATCTTGGGGAAAAGACTTTAGTTGTGATTTTATTTTCTTTCACTTGTTGTTATGAACACTGGAAGGGTGTGAGGCAAGGAGAAAAAGTGACTGAATTTGAAGGATAGTGTTGTAGAGGGATTTCCAAGTTCGCCCTTATGGACTCATGGTCAGCCTAGGGGGTGAATCGGGCAAGTAATCGTGGCTGCTCGGTTCTACGGTTGGGAGGAAGGTGGTTTTCCCCTTTGTTTTCTCTGCAAGATAGTTCAGATATGTTACTCTAAACTCCATCTGTCTGAATGAATTGTTTGTTAGATATACTGTACAGGTTATAGCTATACAGAAAAGAGTTTTGGTATCTGTTTTAATGATCGTATAACTGTTGTAAGTCCTTTCATGTACCTAACTAATTCAAGATTCTACCTCTGTTGGACGAATTGGTTGTTGTTTTAATGGGATCCTTAACGATGATATGCATGCAATAACCTAGACAATGGCTATTCGAAATTTAGTAAATAGACTGTAGGATTTAATTGTAGATTTATTTTATGGAAGTCATTTTTATTCCTTAAAATATATATATATAGAATCGAACACCTAACAGTGAACGAATAGAAATAATATATGCGTACATACGTTTCCAAGCTTTAAACAGAATCGAGTATGTATATCAATGAACGAACAGAGCGAAT
>ML794482.1:206952-227189 GCA_009831015.1 Picea engelmannii
AAACTGTTCTCTTCAAAAGGGTATTTTTAGATTTTACTTTTAAGTAAAAATTAAGATAGATACAAGGTGTAGAAAAACACGTGTTTAAAATCTGCAACGTTTTCATCTTGGTCAACTTAAAAAAATTCTAGAAATTATAATATGCATCCGTTAGATTCAAAATTATAGTCATAATAAAATAGAGTCTCTGTAGATTGTTGCATTATATTTCATTTCTTAAAAACATAAGTTTAATAATAGATACATTGTTGTGGAAAACAATAACTCATTATCATTCCTTTCATGCTTAAGGAACATACTGTTAAACAATTGTCAAATTGACATATCAAATCTTGATAATAAAAAAATTGAAAAATAGTCATTAGAAATATAACAAAATTATTCACAAGTTTTGTTTTTACTATAAAGTGAAATTCTAAATAAAAAAAATACTTTTGTATGCTGGAAGTTGAAGAACTTGTGAAAATACAGTTTTTTTGTCATAAAACAAGCAAAAGTGTTACCCATCTTCATGATTTTACCCAACAATTATTTAGAATTCAGTCTAATCATAAAGAGTCACTCGGAAATTAATTTACAGGATATTCTGTTAGCATTTATACCCCATACACACGAACAGGTTCTTTTCCGGATATTATATCAAATTCGATATTAATAGATATACTACATCAGGGATCTAATCGTTTACCAGTGGATTGGAAAATACTTCAACTCAGAATTAGCAAATGCATTACAACAGACATATATATAATCGTTTAAATAGAGAAGGAAAATAATTAACATATTCGAACCAGTTTGTGGGAAGACAAAGGGAACAACCACGTTCCTCCCAAACGTAGAACAGGGTAGCCAAAACACTTGCCCGATTCACCCCCTAGCCTAACCATGAATCCATGAGGGAAAACTTGGAATCTCCTCCTCAACAAATGTCTTTCAGTTTTAGCAGACTCCTCTTGCCTCACACTCAATCAGTAGTGTTCATAACAGCAAGAGAACTCGTAGTATTTTTCCCCAACATACTTGGCAGTGTCCTGCCTCCCAACATATGCTATTTAACAAAAATGTCTTTGCCTAGGTCTTTCTTTTCCCCCCCTTGGGAATTTTCACAGATTTCTATATCCCTGATTTTCAGGGGCTTCCAATGGCCAAATCTATGATTTTCCACTTGTAACAATTAGCCCAGATGTAGTTCCAACATGTTCCCCACTCATGGAGTCATGGTCAGTTGATTTTAACATGGTTGTTCCATTTGTCCTCCTGCAATTAATATAAAATATTATGTTTTCATACAAGTGTCATAGTCAAATAGTTAGTTGGGTCAAATCAGATCTCTGCCCAACAGTCATAATAATTCATTACAATTATCAAATTCGGAATTGCCATAAATGGCAAAAAAAAATCCAAATTCGAATTTACTAAAAACGGAATAATTTTTCAACAAATTTTAAATTTCAGAAATAATTTATTTTTGGAGATGTCACATCCTTTCCCCCTTCAATAAAACACTGTCCTCAGTGTTCGTTCCTTTCTTGGAACAGGATTGGATGAGATTTCTGCAAATCTCCCTCCAACTCCCAAGTGGCCTCCTCAGGACTAAAGTGCTTCCATTGCACCTTTACCTGAGCGACAGATCTATTCCAAAGTGTTATTTCTCTTTGGTCCAGAATATGCAGGGGTTCCACTTGGAACTCGCCTTCAGGTTCCACCTGCACCAAGTTCCAATCAATCATATGAGCAGGGTCATGAACATACGTTTTCAACAAAGAAACATGAAATACATTATGAATTCATAGATTAGCTGGAAGTGCAAGTTGGTATGCTACGGGTCCAATTTGAGCTAGTATCTCGAAGGGCCCACAAAACCTGGGTGCCATATTGGCACATTTTCCTAACTTCAATGAACTTTTTTGGGCTTTGACCTTCAAATAAACATGATCTCCCACTTGAAATTCCAAGTGTCTTCTTTTCTGATCTGCATAGCTCTTATGTTTGTCCTGTGCTTCTTTTAAGTTATGTTGTACCTTCCTTACCATGTTCTCCATTTCTTAGAGCATCTCTGGTCCAACCATGAGTCTGTTAACCGAGTTATCCTAACTAATTGGAGTCGTACACTTTCTTTTGTATAGCACCTCGAAAGGGATTAACTTAGCTAAAGTTTGGTATCCATTGTTACATGCAAATTCTACCAAGTGTAGATAGTCTTCCCACTTGTTCGGTTTTGTTCTTACGTACATGCGGAGCATATCCTCTACGATTTGGTTTGTCCTTTCATTCTGTCCATCCATTTGTGGATGATAACTTGTACTAAAATTCAATTTAGTATTTATCCCTGCAAACAATTCCTTCCAAAAAGCGGATGTGAATTTTACGTCTCTATCTGAAATCACCATTTTTGGAATACCATGTAGTCTAAAAATTTCTTTCATAAATATTTCAGCAATGTTTATAGCTTTAAAAGTAGACTTTACAGGAATAAAGTGTGCAGACTTACTGAGTTTATCGATTACCACCATGATAGAATCATTTTGTTTCTGAGTTTTAGGAAAACCTGTTATAAAGTCCAATGATATGGTCTCCCATTTCCATTCTGGTACTGGTAATGGTTGTAATAGGTCGGCTGGATGCTAGTGCTCAGCCTTAACCTGCTGACAATTTTGGCACCGAGCCAAGTATTTTGTTGTTTCGCCCTTCATATTAGGCCAAAAAAATAGTTTTCTAAGTGTTGTTATTGTTTTCTGGTATCCTGGATGGCCAGAATACGGTTTCTTATGCACTTCATCCAAGACTATTAATTTTAACTCTATTGAATATGGTATGTAAAGTCTATTTTTAAATCGTAATAGTCCCTTCATGTCTATACTTAGATCTGGTTTATCTGAGTTTGCAGTACTATTTTGTAATTCTTCCATTATCTTAGAGTAATTTTCATCGTTAATACATGTCATCCTTATTCTTTGTTCCAGATTACTTTCTACCCTGTTGACATTTATCTCAAATAACCTATGGACTCTTCTGCTTAAAGCATATGCTACCTTATTTTCCTTACCCTTGATATGTCTGACCTCGAAGTCGAATTCTCTCAAGAAGTCTAGCCATCTTGCTTGTCTTGCATTAAGATCTGGTTGGCTAAGCAGATATTTCACCCTGCTATTATCCGTCAGTAGTAGAAATTTTCTGCCCATTATGTAGTGTCGCCACATTTTTAAGGCATGTATTACCACTACCAATTCTAAGTCATGAGTGACATAATTTTGCTCATGTTCTTTTAATTTCTGGGACTCATAACAAATAACGTGTACTTCCTGAGTTAGGACACCACCTAGTCCTTCTTTACTTGCATCAACACATACAGGGAAGTCCTTATCTGGGTCTTCTACCTTCAATATGGGTGCAATTGTCAATAATTCCTTCAGCTTGTTAAAACTTTCTTGACATTTCTCTGACCAATTAAACTTGGTCCCTTTCTTTTGTAATGACGTGATAGGGTAGGCTATCTTGGAAAACCCTTCTATAAATATGCGATAATATCCAATGATTCCCATGAATGATCGGATATCTGCTACATCCTTAGGTATCGGCCATTCCATAATGGATTTATCTTCTCTGGGTCTACGGCAATGCCTTCTGCTGAAATTACATGTCCTAGATATTGTATTTCTTTTTTATAAAAGTCACACTTGTCAAATTTGGCATACACTTTGTGTTTCCTCAACGTTTGCAAAATTATTCTTAAGTGTTCATCATGTTCTTCCTTCATTTTAGAATAGACCAGAATATCGTTGATAAACACTACTATGAACTTGTCTAAGTACTAACTGAAAATATTGTTCATCATGCACATAAACGTGGCCGTTATGTTAGTGAGTCCGAAAGGTATGACTACGAATTCATAGTGTCCATATCTTGTTCGAAAAGTTGTTTTGTTTATGTCCTCATCTTTTATCCTAACTTGATGATAATTGGATCGTAAATCCAACTTTGAAAAGATCTTGGCCCCACCTACTTGATTGAACAGATCATTTATCTTTGATAAGGGGTATTTGTTCTTAATAGTCATTTTGTTCAATTGTCTATAATCGGTACATAGTCTTAGAGTACCGTATTTTTTTTTCACAAGGAGGACTGGTGCCCCCCATGGTGAAACACTCGGTCTGATATACTCTTTGTCCAACAATTCCTGTAATTGTATTTTTAATTTTGTCAGTTCTGGTAGACTCATTCGGTAAAGTTCTTTTGAGATAGGGGTTGAACCAAGTAGTAGGTCTATGGAGAAGTCTATTTCCCTTCTAGGAGGTAATTCTAGTATCTCATCCACAAACATGTCTCTAAATTCACGTAGGACAACAAAGTCTTCTAACTTTGGCTTATCTTCTTTTTCTAACAGATTCGTTACTTGGATTGCATAAACTTGACATCTCTTTCTCATACATTTCTTGAGTTGCATCGCTGAAACTTGTCTGAATGATATCGGTTTTGGTATACCTTGGGTTGTTCTAGTAGTGCCAAAATCGTCTTTATAGTTAAGTGTCTTTGCATAACAATCTAGTACTGCTTTGTGATTTTCCAACCAATCCATTCCGATAATCATATCATAAGACCCTAGTGGTAGAATGTTCAGATTTGTCCTTATATTTTGACCATCTAAGTTGAACTCAAAATCAGAAATAAATTCAACTAATTTCCTTTTAGTCCCTGTTGCTAGTTGTACCAGCCATGATTTTGTGTGCTTCAGTTTCTTAAGTTTGTTTGACTCTACTACATCAGGAGTAATATAACTTAACGTAGCTCCAGGGTCAATTAAAACATAAATTCAAGAGTTATTGATTTTATCATCGATCTCTACCACAGAGGACTAGTGGTCATCTTGCCGACCATCTATGGTTGCATTTATCCGATGCAGGCTTCTGCCCACGTCACCCACCATCGAGGCTTCCTACAAATTATGAACAACAATTATGTTTTTTGAAATTAAACGTGGACAGTTCCTCCTTAGATGAGGTTCTCCACATTCCCATCACTTTAATGGCTCGTGGGAGATATCCCCAAACTTCTTCATTCCCAGATTTATCGGTTTACCGCTGCTTTCCATATTCGAATGATTGGAGTGAAAATCCTTTCTCGGAAAGCTTTTTGTTGCATTCTGATAAGGAGCTGGCTGGTATCCCTTCTTCCGCTGGTTCATTCGATCTTGTTTCTTATCCTTCCAGGCATTGGGAAACTCTACCCGCTGTTTATACTGGTCATAGAACATTCGTGCTTTCCTGAATACTCAACTCAAGGATTTGGGGTTGTCAAAATCAATTGTTTCCTTGTAGGACTGTGGTAAACAGCTTAAGAATCGCTAGATTTTTACCTTATCCTCCTGGATGTACGGTACAAACCTTAGTAGTTCCATAAATTTATTTATAAGGTCCTCCATCATCATTTGTCCAAGTCGTAAATTGTAAAATTCTTTCGTTTTCCTTTCATAATAGCTTTCAGAAAGGTATTCTTTCTTAAAATACTTCTTAAAGTCAAACCATTCCAAATGTTTCTCCTTTAGGCCCTTGGCCAATTTCAGGTCTTGCCACCAAATGTTGGCCTTCCCTTTTAGATTGTAGATGGCCATTCTGACCTTCATATTACTGGAATAGTTGTTGATCTAGAAGGATTTTTTGATGTCCAACAACCATGCCTCGGCTTCTTCTCCTGTCCTGGATTCTCCATCAAAGGTAATTGGTTTAATCTTTTTAAATTCTCCTTCAAGGTGGTCTACTTGTTTTCTTTTTCTGTCTGTTTTAGTTTTGTCCTCAGTTGAAGGTGTTCCTTCAGATGAACTGTCTCCTTTTTTTGTTTCCAGCCCAGAGTTCTTGGAGGCCCTTTTGTTGACCTCTTCGTCATGGTTATCGTCCTTTGGGATTTTCTTGGTCACTATACTACGCAACAAGACCTCATTTATCTCTTGCTGTTCCTGTTGTGCTTTCTTTAATTTCTCATTGTCTGCTTTGAAAACATGTAGCTCAACAATAAGATCCCTCATTGTTTCCAGTACTTCTGTAGGAGAGATTTCGTCATTATCCTGTCTTGGATCTCCATGAGGTCCATGTTCTGGATTTCCTTCCATTATGATTTCTGCATCATCTTGAGCTGCCATAAGTCACACAAAACAGAAATGTTTTCTGTTTGTAACAAAAAGGTTTATTAGTTTTTCATAGATTGAAATATGTGTTAAGCAAAGAGTGGAGCCCTATTCAGGTCCAGTGTTGTAACCTTCTTCTCTGATACCATATGTAATATACCTCAAAATGACATAAAAAAATAAAAAAATTGTCAGGCGCCAAACTCATTCTAGCTTAATAACTTCATAATAAAGGAGTGGTATAACATTCATCCTGATTATGGATTTAAAGCCCATTTATTATTCTACCATAAGGTGACAAACTTATACCAGAGTAAATTCAAACTTAAAATGAGGAATCCTCTAAAAGTCCTACCAGTTTATCTTCAACACATATTTAGAATATATTTATTTATATAGTGGTTCTATAACCATATAACTAGAACTAGTAGGTCCTAAGTTTCCCCCTTGTCAAATAATTCCTTGTTCTGGCACATAAGGCTATATCATTTGTTCTAAAAAGGGGGTGTCCACTAAAGGGAGGATTTGATGGGAGTTACATTCAACACCACAGATCGTACATGGTTCATTACGAGTCAATAACGTCATAGGTCATTAATTTGATTATCTTCGTAAAACTCTTCATGGTACATTTCTTCTGAATACTAAGCTTGACATAGTTTGTGGTGAGGAATCCTCGCGCGACCATCTTATTCGACTGAGTCTTAACCAACTATAGCAGTAGTCTAGCTAAAAACGAACAATTAACTTCAACTATACTCGATTAGTCGCTCCTCGAAAGAGACAGCCATTAAATGTAAAAAAAAGGGTTATTAAGGGCAGGGGATGTGCCTGTCAGAGGAGTTAAGACTATGTTCTCATAATCAATGGAGGCCCTGTATAAGCAGGTTTCGGTGTTCTTCCTATCCATCCTTTCTCCAGTCTTGTTTTGCCAAGTTTACCCTAGCACATGGCCCGACCCATCCTGTACTTCAACATTTATTCCGATAGCTTCTCCTCAACGTAGGGTTAGGCGAACTCCTTCCACATCATTGTGACTCTTCGAAAGAATAGACTCTCCGTGTTTTTCCTTCTGTATGGGAAAACTATCATTCTGGAGGCCACCTGCCCAGAAATCTGGTCGACATGGTCCATCTTACTGGTGAGTTCCTATTCGGCTATCGTATCTTGAGAAGAGGTGTAGGTTTCTTGGAGTTCTAATTCTATGAAGGTCCCTTTCACTCTGTGGATATTACCACGGAGTGTATTTACATTTCCCTTAACATTAATGCTTGGTATTTTTCGGGGTTAAATCTTATTTTGAACTCGGTTTGGGGTTATTCGTGCATTTCTAATTTTTCTCTCCTCATTTTCAAATTTTCCAGAGGCTTACCAGTTTAATCCACTAATAAGCCTCAATCTGGGGCTACAGAATGCCCAAAAGTCATTATCCCTCACGCTCCCTTCCGGTAGTGTACAGCGAGACCGAAGTTGGGCATGGGTGAGGTTTTGTAGGGTTTGTTGGTATGTTCTGTGATAACACCTCTCCATTCCTTATTTTCGAGGGGTGAGTCCACCTGACGGTACTATACCCAGAATCCTTTATGGTCTTGACCCAAACAAAAAGAAAGAAAACCCACAGTGAATTTTTTTACTTGGCATAATTATAAAATATGTCTAAGATGTTCATATACAGTTCCTGGAACTACCTTATAGTATGCAACTCGGAGTTATTAGCTCTGTCTGTGCTTTACGAGAAATGTTTTTCCTCTGTCGAAATGAAATCGAACGGTAGTTTTCCTTCGTGTTGGTTATTGTAAGTTGTAAGGCGAACTCTAGGGGTCTAGATACGACATCTCTGTATTGGCTGCTTGGTTCCTCGATAATTTTTGTAAATATGATTCTAGGAGGTTTAAATGTATCCTTGGCACAACTCGACCTATATCATTTTTGTATTAACGAAAACTAATACTGTCATCTGTTTTAGTTTGTTTAAAAACATTAGTTGTTGTAACTATCTCCTTTTTGGTTTATCATCTTTATTTTGTTCGAGTATTGGTAAAATCACTAATGATGGGCCTTGTTGATGCGAGGTACCCATCAGGGATTTACTGCACCCCCTTCCTTCAGCCCGGTCGCTTATCCAGATTTGGAAATGATGAGGCAAGGGCTCGAGCCTGTGCATCAAAAAGATAAGTGTCATTTTCTGGATGGCAACAAACTATTGGTTTAACACTTGTCATTATGTCGATTTCTTTATTTTTACTTCAACTAAAATTTACTAATTTCTGGGTTTACTTTTCTTCTCCAGGACTTCAGTTTGCGCAAGCCCTGAGTATCCACCCCTGTCTTCGGTGGAAAAAGGTAATCAGGTTCTGATTCCACCAATCCTCAGTTTAAACTCTATAGGTTCTAGGTCACACAAAGGAATTCGTGGCCTCAGCTAGTTTGTTAAGAATAGCTCTATCTCGACTTCGAGGATATCTATTGAATGTACCCCGAGGTTGTATTTCCATTGTTGGAATAGCACAAGTACTTGCACATGTTTTTAATCTATGTTTTGATTTATTTTTTAAATTGGTTCAACATATGTAATAAACTTTCTTATTTAATGACTGACGATTATGGTCGAAAGTATTCGGAAAGATAGGTTGAACGATAGCAAGAATTCGAGCACCGGATTTATTGTTTAGATAGGAAAATTGAAGTTTATATTATTCGGATATATTTATTCCGTCACTAAAATGTTCCCAAATTTTAAGTAATATAGTTACCGGTACTCTTCTATTTCATTATGTCTGATTTAAATAGAAAGATATGAGTCAGGGTTGTGGTTTTAGCTAGAAATTTCAACTCATGTCGTATATAAAAAAATACAAAAAGGGTTTCCATCGTCTCTAGTTCTGAATGAGATTATTGGACTCCTATTTCCAGCATATCATTTGTAGTTGTAGTTATATGTGATAGAATTATATCATGGGGAAAATTTTAGTATTTCCTATTGGATTAATTCCATACTATGAGGCAGATACTCGCCTGAGTAGATTTCTGATTCTGAGCTTTTATTCACAGCAATATAAATATTCCATTTATCTAGATTTAGTTCCCACTCCATAGTTAATTCTATACAAGGAACTTCGATGTACTGTAATTTACCCTATGGCTACCTCTGTAAAGCAGAGATCAAGATTACCGAAAAAGGATTCCTTCTAGAATTTAGCCATGCAATGACTTTTCGACTGTCATAATAAATAAAAGAAAATTTCTAACAATTATTTAGAATTTAGTCTAATCAGAAAGAGTCACTCGGAAATTAATTTACAAGATATTATGTTAGCATTTAGACCCCATACACACGAACAGGTTCTTTTCTGGATATTATATCAAATTTGATATTAATAGATATACTACATCAGGGATCTAATCGTTTACCAGTGAATTGGAAAATACTTCAACTCGGAATTAGCAAATGCATTACAACAGACATATATATAATCGTTTAAATAGAGAAGGAAAAGAATTAACATATCTGAACCAGTTTACAGGAAGACAAAGGGAACAGCCACGTTCCTCCCAACTGTAGAACAGGGCAGCCAAAACACTTGCCCGATTCACCCCTTAGCCTGACCATGAATCCATGAGGGAAAACTTGGAATAACCTCTTCAGCAAATGTCTTTCAGTTTCAGCAGGCTCCTCTTGCCTCACACTCAATCAGTAGTGTTCAGAACAACAAGAGAACTCATAGTCTTTTTCCCCATTATACTTGGTAGCATCATGCCTCCTCACATATGCTATTTAACAACAATGTCTTTGCCTAGGTCTTTCTTTTCCCCCCTTGGGAATTTTGGTAGCTTTCTAAATCCCTGATTTTTAGGGGCTACCAATGGCCAAATATCTGATTTTCCACTTGTAACAATCAGCCCAGAGGTAGTTCCAACATGTTCCCCACTCATGGAGTCATGGTCAGCTGATTTTAACATGGTTGTTTCATTTTTCCTCCTACAATTAATATAAAATATTATGTTTTCATACAAGTGTCATAATCAAATAGTTAGTTGGGTCAAATCAGATCTCTGCCCAACAGTCATAATAATTAATTACAATTATCAAATTCAAAATTTGGAATTGCCATAAATGGAAAAAAAATTCCAAATTCGAATTTACTAAAAACAGAATCATTTTTCAACAAATTTTAAATTTGAGAAATACTTTATTTTTGGGGATGTCACAAAAACACACCATTATATAATAGAGATGCAAATACAAAACTACATAGAGAGGTGCTTTCGCCAACAAATTCTTCTCAAGTGGGCCTGGACTTGAAAAGAATTGATGAACCCCTGTATTATATTTTAACTTAACTTTGAAACATTATTTCATTAATGGAAATGCCTTCATGATTATAACTTCCAATATGTAGCTTGTATTTATAACCCTAACTACAGAGAATGTAGAATCCATAATCTAAAAAAATTAAACCATGGATAATAACACTTATAAGGGGAGTTATTGGATCCATCAAGGTGGATGGTAGGGAGTTCTAAGACTCTCCACCAACTAATCTCCCCCTAAGAATCACTAGCTTCCTCACATCAATTAACTATCATTTTGGTGGGTTTCTAAGGAAACACTTTATTCGACACATTACCTTTCTTGGTTGACTAAATTGATGGGATATCATAGACATTGTTGTAGAGGTATATTCTTAGACCCGTCTTCCTTCTTGACCAAGTTGAATAATTATTTAAGAAGTATATTCAGACACCAATTTCCCTTCTTGATTAAATTGAGATAATGGGTCAAATATACATGCCATAATCTCTACTAAATGGCTGCCACTTGTCTTATGAGATTTTAACCAATTTTATGTGTCCCTGCTAAATGACTTTCACTTGTCTTATGAGATTTTAACTAATTTTATGAGTGTCCCTACTAAATGACTGCCACTTGTCTTATGAGATTTTGACTTATTTAATGAGTGTAAAACAAGTTATATAGTTGATAGGACTCTACAACCTACTTTTCTCTTTTTATTTATAACTTAGAAAATGCACATATGTGTCAGTGAAATATTACTATATTACTCTATGTTAATGAAATGAGTATAAAACAAGTTATATAGTTGATAGGACTCTACAACCTACTTTTCTCTTTTTATTTATAACTTAGAAAATGCATATATGTGCCAGTGAAATATTACTATATTACTCTATGTTAATGAAATGAATAAATAATCATTGTGTAGAAAATGTACATTGCATATCAAGTAAAAACTAATATAATTCATAACTCATCAGCAAACCCTATTACTAACACACAAACACACATCCTGTAATGTACCCCAATTTCTTAACCAAAAAAACACTTTTATTTCTTTTTTTCACCATTATTAAATTTTATTCCTTTCCTAATAGACTCTATACTATGAATTATCCTTACTTAACCTTCGTGCATTCCATGCATACTATGACTCCAACAAGTGAAAGGAATTCTAACTCCCTTTAACATTTAAGGGTGGTGGTTTGTCACCCATGTGAATGTCAATATATATATGTATAGGTTGGTTACCCATCATAGAAAAAACATTTGAACTAATAAAACTACATCATACAAGTTCGATACTACTGCACTTAAGGAAAAATACGTTATGAGGTGAACACTAAGGTAAAACTATTGTCCTGCACATGCTATAGAGACATACTGATGAAGGCCATCATTAATAGACTTTGTCCCATTATTTTATTAATAAGAACAAAACTTACCCTTTGCCATAAGGAAAGTCGATTATGTCCATCTACCACGTGATCGTGGCGGTTGAACTGACGGATAAGGTCTGGTTAGTTCTACGCCTTAGACTAGTCCATAACTAACACTGGTAACCAGCTTTGGCGGACTAGGGACGAGAATGGTGACCTAATTGGATGAGTTTATCATTATGAATACGTTTTTCATTAGGGTTTTTGCATGACTGGTACGCGATTGTGAGGGTATGGAAGAATTCCTGCGAAAATATATGAAGTGGAACTTTCATTTTCCCCTCGGGCCCAACACTGGATTAATGGAGTCCCATCTAATGGTTGCCACGTCCTCTTCGTCACATTGTTGGGTACCTTCTTGGCATTAATGCCATGAATTCCATTTACTGGGATTCCTGGGTCTACTACTCACTTTATTTTCGTCTCTGTATTAACACATTTCCCTTAGAATACTCACTGTGACACCCTGCTCTAGTTTCGCTGATGCAGAGTTCAGCTTTCTGGTGGAGTCGGGCTGATTCGATTAGTGGCATATTTCAACATGTTTCTCCTCGGGAGGTAAGATCCCTTGTGATAACTTTAAACCTCATTTTTTCTTGCAAGGATGAACTGTGCATAATAAAATTCTTGGTTAACTAGTCGTTCGTTTCGTTTAGTACATCCTCTCTCATTTGCTTTGGGGTTATTCTTTGGTAAGGGTGAACCAACTGATAAGGTTTAGTTTCATCTGTGTCACTTATCCTAATCAAAGTTGCTTGCCTTGGTTCTTCCACCCTATAGGTTTTGAACCTGGATGAAGGTCTTGTTGGCATCCCTTGGAGACTCCATCATTCAGTGGGGTATTATATTAGTTCGCTTTTATTCCTCCTTCATCTCTGTGAATACCTAGATATGTAATAAAGAATAAGATACCTCAATTTCTTTGCTGAGAAAGTTTGGTTTTCGGCCTAGGATACTTTGGCCGAAATATCACCTTGTCCAGGGTTTGTGAGGGTTTGGGACCCAACCGCTTTCTTCTGTTAAGTCGTATCCAGGGAAGGAATTTTTAATTAAGTTTTCTATTAATTTAGGGATGCTTTAAATATCAAGAGTATTGGACTCATATCATTCCATACCCCGATATACAGGTTTGTAATGTTGTGATTCCTCATTTATAACATTTGACTATCTGTATAATGATATATGCTTCTGTAAATTTTTCTTTGTATTTCTTTTTAAGTTGGGTATTCAAACTAATGATGGGCCCCTTTTCACTGTGAAGGTACCCATTAGATGGCGTTGGCCTCTCCACCCCTCTTAGGAGCATAGCTGAAGTGTCTATGGGATGCAAGGGCATAGCGATTCTTGTTGTAAGCCCAAGCTAAGTAATCATTCATACTCTCTCTTACTCTTATTTTTTGGTTATGTTACTTTCACTTAGAAAAAAAAAACTTATACTCAGCATGTGGATTCTGATCTCAAAATACTAATCGGAACTCTCTGTTGTTTCATCGTGCAGGGTTAGGGTGTACAGGAGCCCTCGGATCCTCGACCTCACCATACCCAAAAGATGTTCAAGTTCCTCACTTTCGATGTATTCAGGATTGTACCACTCCAGGTTCTGTTCCATGAAAACAAGAGTTTCGGTTTAGGAATTTTTCGTTGTGAGATTTAGATACAGTCTTATGAAATGAATTATATTCGCATAAGATTTATTAGCTTGATTTCGATAGGCAAGGTTTTCTTTTCTCCTATCGCGACACAAGATTGTTCCTTCCTCGTGCGATTGTACCAGACATAAATTTTCAAGTAAACAAAATTGATTTTGATTCATTCCAGACATAGGGTAATTTGAAGTTCCTGCACTTTGTTCTTAATGAGTGGTTCTTGAAACATCCTGTAAAAGCAAATAAAAGGAAAATTCTATCATTCGTTCAAAATTTAATCCAACCATAAAGAGTCACTCAAAATTAGATTTGTAAGACATTCTATTAGTTTTTATGCTTCATACACTCGAACAAATTTCACCCAAGTTATTATATCAATTCATAATTGATATATGAAATACATCAGTGATTTAATCATTCAACAGAGATGGAAGATATTTCAATTCAGAACTAACAAATGCATTACATCAGATATATAATCATTCAAACAGAGAAGGAGCAGGTTAACATATCTAAACCAGTTTGCGGAAAGACAAAGGGAACAGCCACGTTCCTCCCAACCGTAGAATAGGGAAGCCAAGATCACTTGTCCTATTCACCCCCTAGCCTGACCATGAATCCATGAGGGATAACTCGGAACTCCTCCTCAGCAATGTCGTTCCACTCCAGAAATATTCTCCTTGCCTCACACGCAGCAACTAGTGTTCATAACAACAAGCAACCACTGATATTGTCTCCAACATACTAGGCAGCGTCTTGCCTCCTCACATATTCTATATATCAAAACAATATTTTTGCCTAGGTCTTTTCCCTCCCTTGGGAATTTTCGCAGCTTTTCAAATCCTTGATTTTCAGGGGCTTCCAATGGCCAAATTCTTGATTTTCCACTTGTAACAATCATCCCTGAGGTAGTTCCAACATGTTCCCCACTCATGGAGTCATGGTCGACTGATTTTAACATGGTTGTTCCATTTGTCCTCCTGCAATAATTATAAAATATTTTGTTTTCATACAAGTGTCATAGCCAAATAGTTAGTTGGGTCAAATCAGATCTCTTCCCAATAGTCATAATCATTAATTACAATTTACCAAATTCGAAATTCGTAATTTCCATAAATGGAAAAATTATTCCAAATTCGAATTTACCAAAAACAAAATAATTTTCCTAACAAATTTCAAATTCAAAAATAATTTATTTTTTGGGGGATGTCACATCCTTTCCCCCTTCAATAAAACACTGTCCTTAGTATTCGTTCCTTTCTTGGAACAGGATTGGATGAGATTTTCTCAAATCTCCCTCCAACTCCCAAGTGGCCTCCTTAGGACTAAAGTGTTTCCATTGCACCTTTACCTGAGCGACGACTATGTTCCGAAGTGTTATTTCTCTCTGGTCTAGAATGCCCAGGGGTTCCACCTGGAACTCGCCTTCTAGTTAAAATTGCACCAAGTTCTAATCAATCATGTGAGTAGGGTCATGAACATACGTTTTCAACAAAGAAACATGAAATACATTATGAAGTTTTAGATTAGTTGGACGTGCAAGCCGGTATGCTATGGGTCCAATTTGAGCTACAATCTCGAAGGGCCCACAAAACCTGTGTGCCAACTTGGTGCAATTCCCTAGCTTTAGTGAACTTTTTTGGGCTTTGACTTTTAAGTAAACATGATCTCCCACTTGAAACTCCAACTGTCTTCTTTTTTGGTCCGCATAACTTTTATGTCTATCTTGTGCCTCCTTTAAGTTATGTTGTACCTTTCTTACCGTAATTTCCATTTCTCAGAGCATCTCTGGTCCAACCATGAGTCTTTCAATCGGGTCATCCCAGATAATTGGTGTCATACACTTTCTATCGTAAAGTACCTTGAAGGGGCTCAATTTAGCCGACGTTTGGTACCCATTGTTATATGCAAATTCTACCAAGTGTAGGTAGTCTTCCCACTTGCTTGGTTTTGTTCTTACGTACATGTGGAGCATATCCTCTACGATTTGGTTTGTCCTTACGGTCTATCCATCTGTTTGTGGATGATAACTTGTACTGGAATTCAAATTAGTATTTATCCCTGCAAACAATTCTTTCCAAAAAGCGGATGTGAATTTTATGTTTCTATCCGAAATCACCATTTTAGGAATACCATGCAGTCTAAAAATTTCTTTCATAAATATTTCAACAATATTTATAGCTTTAAAAGTATACTTTACAGGAATAAAGTGTGCAGACTTATTTAGTTTATCGATTACAACCATAATAGAATCATTATGTTTCTGAGTTTTAGGCAAACTTGTAATAAATTCCAGCGATATGGTTTCCCATTTCCATTATGGTATTGGTAATGGTTGTAATAGGCCGGCTGGATGTTGGTGTTCAGCTTTAACTTGCTGACAATCTTGGCACCTAGCCAAGTATTCTGTTATTTCTCCCTTCATATTAGGCCAATGAAATAATTTCTTAAGTGTTGTTATCGTTTTCTGGTATCCTGGATGACCAAAATACGGTTTCTTATGCATTTCATCCAAAACTATTATCTTTAACTCTGTTGAATCTGGTATGTAAAGTATGTTTTTAAATCGTAATAGTCCATTTTTATCGATACTCGGATCTGTTTTGTCTGAGTTTTCCGTAGTGTTTTGTAATTCTTCCACTATCTTAGTGTAATTTTCATCGTTAATACCTGTCGTCCTTATTCTTTGTTCCAGATCACTTTCTACCCTGTTGATATTTATTTCAAATAACCCATGGACTCTTCTTATTAAAGCATCTACTACCTTATTTTCCTTACCCTTGATGTGTCTTACCTTAAAGTCAAATTTGCTCAAGAAGGCTAGCCACCTTTCTTGTCTTGCATTAAGATCTGGCTGGCTAAACAGATATTTCAGACCGCTATTATCTGTCAATAATAGAAACTTTCTACCCATTATGTAGTGTCGCCACATTTTTAAGGCGTGTATTACTATTGCCAATTCTAAATCATGTGTGATGTAGTTTCGCTCATGCTCCTTTAATTTCCAAGACTCATAACAAATAACGTGTCCTTCTTGACTTAGGACACCAACTAGTCCTTCTTTACTTGCATCAACACAGACGGTAAGTCTTTATCTGGGTCTTCTACCTTTAATATTGGTGTGGATTTTAACAACTCCTTTAACTTATTAAAATTGTCTTGACACTTATGTGACTGGTTAAACTTGCTCCCTTTCTTTTGTAATGATTTGATAGGATAAGCAATTTTGGAAAACCCCTCTATAAATCTGTGATAATATCCGGTGATTCCCATGAATGACCAGATATTCTCTGCATCCTTCGGTATCGGTCATTCCATAATGTCCCTTATTTTCTCCAGATCGACTGCAATACCACCTGTAGATATTACATGTCCTAGGTACTGTATCTTCTTCTGATAAAAATCACACTTATCAAATTTAGCATAAAGTTTGTGCTTCCTTAAAGTTTGCAGAACTATTCTTAAGTAGTCTTTGTGTTCTTCCTTAGTTTTAGAATATACCAGAACATCGTCAATGAATACCAATATGAATTTGTCCAAATAGTGACTAAAAATACTATTCATTAAACACATAAATGTGGTTGGCACGTTAGTGAGTCCAAAAGCTATGACTACAAATTCGTAATGTCCATATCTTGTTTGAAAAGATGTTTTTCTTATGTCCTCATCTTTTATCCTAACTTGATGATATCTGGATCGTAAATCCAACTTCGAAAATATATTTTCCCCACCTACTTGATCGAACAGATCATTTATCCTAGGTAAGGGGTACTTGTTCTTAATAGTCATTTTGTTCAATTGTCTATAATCGATACATAGTCTTAGAGTACCGTCTTTCTTTTTCACAAAGAGGACTGGTGCACCCCATGGTGAAACACTCAGTCTGATATATTCTTTGTCTAATAATTCCTGTAGTTGAATTTTTAATTTTGTCAATTATGGTAAACTCATTTGGTAAGGTGCTTTAGAGATAGGGGTTGAACCAGGTAGCAGGTCTACAGAAAAGTCTATTTCTCTTCTAGGGGGTAATTCAGGTATTTCATCAACAAATACGTCTCTAAAATCATGTATAATAGCAAAGTCTTCCAAGCTGGATTTATCTTCTTTTTATAATAGGTTTGTTACTTGGATGGCGTAAACTTGACAACCCTTTCTCACGGATTTCTTGAATTGCATTGATGTGACTTGTCTAACTGATACTGGTTTTTGTATACCTTGGGTTGTCCTAGAAATGTCATTTTCATCTTTATATTTAAGTGTCTTTGCATAACAATCTATTAATGTTTTGTGCCTTTCTAACCAATCCATTTCGATAATCACATCATAAGATACTAGTGGTAGAATGTTCAGATTTGTTCTTATGTTTTGACCATCTAAACTGAACTCATAATTAGAAATAAATTCAACCACTTTCCTTTTAGTTCTTGTTGCTAGTTGTACCAGCCATGATTTTGCATGTCTCACTTTCTTAAGTTTATTTGACTCTACTACACCAGGTGTGATATAACTTAGCGTAGCTCCAGGATCAATTAAAATAGAAATTAGAATGTTATTGATTTTACCTTCAATTTCTACCACAGAGGACTGGTGGTCAGCTTGCCGACCATCTATGGCTACATTGATTCAATGCAAGCTTTTGTCCACATCACCCACCATTGAGGCTTCTTGCAAATTATGAACAACAGTTCTAGTTGCTGAATTTAAATGTGGACATTTCCTCCTTAGATGAGGTTCTGCACATTCCCAACACTTTAATAGCTCCCGGGAGCTAGCCCCAAACTTCTTTGTTCCCAGATTTACCGTTTTACCGCCTCCTTTTGTACTTGGATGGTTGGAGTGAAAATATTTACTTGGAAATATTTTTGTTGCATTCTGATAAGGGGTTGGCTAGTATCCTTTCTTCTGTTGGCTCATTCGGTCTTATTTCTTGTCTTTCCAAGCCTTGGTAAGTTATGTTCATTGTTTGTATTGGTCGTAACACATTCAGAATTTTCTGAATACTTCACTCAAAGACTTGGGATTATCAAATTCGATTATGTCCTTGTAGGACTATGGTTAACAACTTAGGAACCGCTGGATTTTCACTTTATCCTCCTGGATATAAGGTACAAACCTTAGTAATTCTAGGAATTTATTTATTAGATCCTCCATAGAAATTTTTCCAAGTCATAACTCATAAAATTCTTTCATTTTTCTTTGATAGTAGCTTTCATATAGGTACTCTTTCTTAAAGTATTTCTTAAAGTCAGATCATTCCATCTGTTTCTCCTTTAGTCCCTTGGCCAATTTCAGGTCTTGCCACCAAATGATGGCTTTTCCATTCAGATTATAGATGGCCATTCTAACTTTCATATTGTTGGAATAGTTGTATATCTGGAAATACTTTTTGATGTCTAATAACCATGCTTCAACTTCTTCCCCTGTTCTAGATTCCCCATCAAATGTAGTTGGTTTAATTTTCTTAAATTCTCCTTCAAGGTGGTCTACTTGTTTTATTTTTCTGTTTGTTTTTTGTTTTATCCTCAGTTGAAGGTGTACCTTCAGATGAGTTGTCCCCTTTTTCTGCTTTAGGACCAGAATTCTTGGAGGCTCTTTTACTGACCTCTTCTTCATGGTTATCGTCCTTTGGGATTTTCTTTGTCACTATACTGCACAGCAGGACTTCATTTATTTCTTGCTGCTCTTGTTGTTCTTTCTTTAGTTTCTCATTGTCAGCTTTGAAAACCTACAGCTCAACAATGAGATTCCTCATCATTTCCAGAACTTGAGTAGGTGAGCTTCCGTCACTATTCTGTCTTGGGTCTTCAGGATGTCTTTGTTCAGGATTCTCATCAAGTCTGATTTCTACGTCATCCTAGGCTGCCATGATTAACACAAAACAGAAAAGGGTTTTTTGTTTGTAATAATAACAGTTTATTAGTTTTACATAAACAAAAATATGTGTTAAGTGAATAATGTGGCCCTGGTCAAGGTCCAAGTGTTGTAACCTTTTCTCTGATACCATTTGTAATGTACCCAAATTTCTTAACCAAAAAAAAACTTTTAAAAAGACTTTTATTTCTTTCTTTCACCATTATTAAACTTTATTCCTTTCCTAAGAGACTCTATACTATGAATTATACTTACTTAACCTTCATGCATTCCATGCATACTATGACTCCAAAAACTGAAAGGAATTCTAACTCTGTTTAACATTTAAGGGTGGTGGTTTGTCACCCATGTGAATGTCAATATATATATATGTATATCTTGGTTACCTATCATATAAAAAACATTCAAACTAATAAAACTACATCATACAAGTTTGATACTACTGCACTTAAGGAAAAACATGTTATGAGGTGAACACTAAGGTTAAACGATTGTCCTACGCACGCTATAGACATACTGATGAAGGCCATCATTAATAGACGATGTCCCACCATTTTATTAATAAGAACAAAACTTACCCTTTTCCATAAGGAAAGATGATTATGTCCATATATCACGTGATCATGGAGGTTGAGCTGACGGGTAAGGTCTGGTTAGTTCTATGCCTTAGACTAGTCCAGAACTAACACTGGTAACCAGCTTTGGCAAACTGGGGATGAGAGTGGTGACCTAACTGGTTGATTTTATCATTATGAAAATGTTTATCATTAGGGTTTTTGAATGACTGGTACGTGACTGTCAGGGTATGGAAGAATTCCTGTGAAAAGATATGAAGTGGAGCTGTCATTTTCCCCTCGGGCCCAACG
>ML794482.1:235732-249868 GCA_009831015.1 Picea engelmannii
AATAGAACGGTCGGGGGGGTCCGGAAACCTCTGTGAACCGTAGATCTGAGCGCCGTGATCGGGACCGTTGATAAGTGCAAGAAACATAGATCAGGAGCGAAGGACACATGCACTTGGGGAAAACTTAGGATAAAAGAATTTTATGGGTTTTTCTTCCATTTTACAAAGGGACACCACCATGGGACTTTGAACGACTATATTTTAAGCATTTGGAACATGGTGTAATCTTGACTTCAAGCTGGTTTTAATGGACTTGAACAATAAAGCAACTGACCTACATTCTAACCTATCTTCCTAGGACAATTAACCCAGATTAAACTGTTGGGTTAATAAATTACTCTACCTAAGGGCTACCTGACCAGGATTAGACAGTATGGTCATATTTATTCACTAATCTAACCTAAGGGCTATCTGACCAAGATTAGACTGTCTGGTCAGATTTATTCACTAATCTAGCCTAAGGGCTATCTGACCAGGATTAGACAGTCTGGTCAGATTTATTCACTATCCTATCAACATTAAATTTAAAAATAACTTGGCCATGCTTGAAAGGTATGGCCAAGTTACTATTATTGCACAGGGCTTTCATTTCAATTCTTTTATGCCCTCTTTTCTTTTCTTTTTTCTTTTCTTTTTCTTTTTTCTTTTTCTTTTTCTCAAATTATTTGCAGAATGAAAAATCATTTGTCAACAAAACACTAGATACAAATAATATCCAAGTCATCAGTTGATTCCCATAATTTATGGGGTGATAACAGATACAACTTAACAAAAGAAAGCAGTTGGGTCCCAAACCCTCACAAACCCTAGACAAGGTGATCTTTCGGCCAAAGTATCCTAGGTCGAAAACCAAAATTTCTCAGTGAAGAAATTGAGGTAGCTTATTCTTTATTACAGATCTAGGTATTCACAGAGATGAAGGAGGCATACAAGAGAACTCATATAATACCCCATTGAATGATGGAGTCTCCAAGGGATGCCAATAGGACCTTCAGCCAGGTTCGAAACCCGTAGGGTGGAGGAACCAAGGGAAAGTAACTTTGATTAGGATAAGTGCCGCAGATGAAACTAAACCTTATTGGGTGGTTCACCCTTACCAGAGAATAACCCCAAAGCAAACGGGCGAGGATGTACTAAACGAAACGAATGGCTAGTTAACCGAGAATTTTATTATACACAGTCCATCCTTGCAGGAAAAAATGAGGTTTAAAGTGATCAAAAGGGATCTTACCTCCTGAGGAGAAACATGTCAAAATTTGACACTAATCGAATCATCCCGACTCCACCAGAAGGTTGAACTCTGCATCAACGAAACTAGAGCATGGTGTCATGGTGAGTATTCTAAGGGAAATGTGTTAATACATAGACAAAAATACAGTGAGTAGTAGACCCGTGAAGCCCAGTAAATGGAATTCATGGTATTAATGCTGAGAAGGTACCCAACCATGTAACAAAGAGGACATGGCAACCATTAGATGGGACTCCATTAATCCAACGTTGGGCCCGAGGGGAAAATGACAGCTCCACTTCATATCTTTTCACAGGAATTCTTCCATACCCTGACAGTCACGTACCAGTCATTCAAAAACCCTAATGATAAACATTTTCATAATGATAAAATCAACCAGTTAGGTCACCACTCTCATCCCCAGTTTGCCAAAGCTGGTTACCAGTGTTAGTTCTGGACTAGTCTAAGGCATAGAACTAACCAGACCTTACCCGTCAGCTCAACCTCCATGATCACGTGATATATGGACATAATCATCTTTCCTTATGGAAAAGGGTAAGTTTTGTTCTTATTAATAAAATGGTGGGACATCGTCTATTAATGATGGCCTTCATCAGTATGTCTATAGCGTGCGTAGGACAATCGTTTAACCTTAGTGTTCACCTCATAACATGTTTTTCCTTAAGTGCAGTAGTATCAAACTTGTATGATGTAGTTTTATTAGTTTGAATGTTTTTTATATGATAGGTAACCAAGATATACATATATATATATTGACATTCACATGGGTGACAAACCACCACCCTTAAATGTTAAACAGAGTTAGAATTCCTTTCAGTTTTTGGAGTCATAGTATGCATGGAATGCATGAAGGTTAAGTAAGTATAATTCATAGTATAGAGTCTCTTAGGAAAGGAATAAAGTTTAATAATGGTGAAAGAAAGAAATAAAAGTCTTTTTAAAAGTTTTTTTTTGGTTAAGAAATTTGGGTACATTACAAATGGTATCAGAGAAAAGGTTACAACACTTGGACCTTGACCAGGGCCACATTATTCACTTAACACATATTTTTGTTTATGTAAAACTAATAAACTGTTATTATTACAAACAAAAAACCCTTTTCTGTTTTGTGTTAATCATGGCAGCCTAGGATGACGTAGAAATCAGACTTGATGAGAATCCTGAACAAAGACATCCTGAAGACCCAAGACAGAATAGTGACGGAAGCTCACCTACTCAAGTTCTGGAAATGATGAGGAATCTCATTGTTGAGCTGTAGGTTTTCAAAGCTGACAATGAGAAACTAAAGAAAGAACAACAAGAGCAGCAAGAAATAAATGAAGTCCTGCTGTGCAGTATAGTGACAAAGAAAATCCCAAAGGACGATAACCATGAAGAAGAGGTCAGTAAAAGAGCCTCCAAGAATTCTGGTCCTAAAGCAGAAAAAGGGGACAACTCATCTGAAGGTACACCTTCAACTGAGGATAAAACAAAAAACAAACAGAAAAATAAAACAAGTAGACCACCTTGAAGGAGAATTTAAGAAAATTAAACCAACTACATTTGATGGGGAATCTAGAACAGGGGAAGAAGTTGAAGCATGGTTATTAGACATCAAAAAGTATTTCCAGATATACAACTATTCCAACAATATGAAAGTTAGAATGGCCATCTATAATCTGAATGGAAAAGCCATCATTTGGTGGCAAGACCTGAAATTGGCCAAGGGACTAAAGGAGAAACAGATGGAATGATCTGACTTTAAGAAATACTTTAAGAAAGAGTACCTATATGAAAGCTACTATCAAAGAAAAATGAAAGAATTTTATGAGTTATGACTTGGAAAAATTTCTATGGAGGATCTAATAAATAAATTCCTAGAATTACTAAGGTTTGTACCTTATATCCAGGAGGATAAAGTGAAAATCCAGCGGTTCCTAAGTTGTTAACCATAGTCCTACAAGGACATAATCGAATTTGATAATCCCAAGTCTTTGAGTGAAGTATTCAGAAAATTCTGAATGTGTTACGACCAATACAAACAATGAACATAACTTACCAAGGCTTGGAAAGACAAGAAATAAGACCGAATGAGCCAACAGAAGAAAGGATACTAGCCAACCCCTTATCAGAATGCAACAAAAATATTTCCAAGTAAATATTTTCACTCCAACCATCCAAGTACAAAAGGAGGCGGTAAAACGGTAAATCTGGGAACAAAGAAGTTTGGGGCTAGCTCCCGGGAGCTATTAAAGTGTTGGGAATGTGCAGAACCTCATCTAAGGAGGAAATGTCCACATTTAAATTCAGCAACTAGAACTGTTGTTCATAATTTGCAAGAAGCCTCAATGGTGGGTGATGTGGACAAAAGCTTGCATTGAATCAATGTAGCCATAGATGGTCGGCAAGCTGACCACCAGTCCTCTGTGGTAGAAATTGAAGGTAAAATCAATAACATTCTAATTTCTATTTTAATTGATCCTGGAGCTACGCTAAGTTATATCACACCTGGTGTAGTAGAGTCAAATAAACTTAAGAAAGTGAGACATGCAAAATCATGGCTGGTACAACTAGCAACAAGAACTAAAAGGAAAGTGGTTGAATTTATTTCTAATTATGAGTTCAGTTTAGATGGTCAAAACATAAGAACAAATCTGAACATTCTACCACTAGTATCTTATGATGTGATTATCGAAATGGATTGGTTAGAAAGGCACAAAACATTAATAGATTGTTATGCAAAGACACTTAAATATAAAGATGAAAATGACATTTCTAGGACAACCCAAGGTATACAAAAACCAGTATCAGTTAGACAAGTCACATCAATGCAATTCAAGAAATCCGTGAGAAAGGGTTGTCAAGTTTACGCCATCCAAGTAACAAACCTATTATAAAAAGAAGATAAATCCAGCTTGGAAGACTTTGCTATTATACATGATTTTAGAGACGTATTTGTTGATGAAATACCTGAATTACCCCCTAGAAGAGAAATAGACTTTTCTGTAGACCTGCTACCTGGTTCAACCCCTATCTCTAAAGCACCTTACCAAATGAGTTTACCATAATTGACAAAATTAAAAATTCAACTACAGGAATTATTAGACAAAGAATATATCAGACTGAGTGTTTCACCATGGGGTGCACCAGTCCTCTTTGTGAAAAAGAAAGACGGTACTCTAAGACTATGTATCGATTATAGACAATTGAACAAAATGACTATTAAGAACAAGTACCCCTTACCTAGGATAAATGATCTGTTCGATCAAGTAGGTGGGGAAAATATATTTTCGAAGTTGGATTTACGATCCAGATATCATCAAGTTAGGATAAAAGATGAGGACATAAGAAAAACATCTTTTCAAACAAGATATGGACATTACGAATTTGTAGTCATAGCTTTTGGACTCACTAACGTGCCAACCACATTTATGTGTTTAATGAATAGTATTTTTAGTCACTATTTGGACAAATTCATATTGGTATTCATTGACGATGTTCTGGTATATTCTAAAACTAAGGAAGAACACAAAGACTACTTAAGAATAGTTCTGCAAACTTTAAGGAAGCACAAACTTTATGCTAAATTTGATAAGTGTGATTTTTATCAGAAGAAGATACAGTACCTAGGACATGTAATATCTACAGGTGGTATTGCAGTCGATCTGGAGAAAATAAGGGACATTATGGAATGACCGATACCGAAGGATGCAGAGAATATCTGGTCATTCATGGGAATCACCGGATATTATCACAGATTTATAGAGGGGTTTTCCAAAATTGCTTATCCTATCAAATCATTACAAAAGAAAGGGAGCAAGTTTAACCAGTCACATAAGTGTCAAGACAATTTTAATAAGTTAAAGGAGTTGTTAAAATCCACACCAATATTAAAGGTAGAAGACCCAGATAAAGACTTACCGTCTGTGTTGATGCAAGTAAAGAAGGACTAGTTGGTGTCCTAAGTCAAGAAGGACACGTTATTTGTTATGAGTCTTGGAAATTAAAGGAGCATGAGCGAAACTACATCACACATGATTTAGAATTGGCAATAGTAATACACGCCTTAAAAATGTGGCGACACTACATAATGGGTAGAAAGTTTCTATTATTGACAGATAATAGCGGTCTGAAATATCTGTTTAGCCAGCCAGATCTTAATGCAAGACAAGAAAGGTGGCTAGCCTTCTTGAGCAAATTTGACTTTAAGGTAAGACACATCAAGGGTAAGGAAAATAAGGTAGTAGATGCTTTAATAAGAAGAGTCCATGGGTTATTTGAAATAAATATCAACAGGGTAGAAAGTGATCTGGAACAAAGAATAAGGACGACAGGTATTAACGATGAAAATTACACTAAGATAGTGGAAGAATTACAAAACACTACGGAAAACTCAGACAAAACAGATCCGAGTATCGATAAAAATGGACTATTACGATTTAAAAACATACTTTACATACCAGATTCAACAGAGTTAAAGATAATAGTTTTGGATGAAATGCATAAGAAACCGTATTTTGGTCATCCAGGATACCAGAAAACGATAACAACACTTAAGAAATTATTTCATTGGCCTAATATGAAGGGAGAAATAACAGAATACTTGGCTAGGTGCCAAGATTGTCAGCAAGTTAAAGCTGAACACCAACATCCAGCCGGCCTATTACAACCATTACCAATACCATAATGGAAATGGGAAACCATATCGCTGGAATTTATTACAAGTTTGCCTAAAACTCAGAAACATAATGATTCTATTATGGTTGTAATCGATAAACTAAATAAGTCTGCACACTTTATTCCTGTAAAGTATACTTTTAAAGCTATAAATATTGTTGAAATATTTATGAAAGAAATTTTTAGACTGCATGGTATTCCTAAAATGGTGATTTCGGATAGAAACATAAAATTCACATCCGCTTTTTGGAAAGAATTGTTTGCAGGGATAAATACTAATTTGAATTCCAGTACAAGTTATCATCCACAAACAGATGGATAGACCGTAAGGACAAACCAAATCGTAGAGGATATGCTCCACATGTACGTAAGAACAAAACCAAGCAAGTGGGAAGACTACCTACACTTGGTAGAATTTGCATATAACAATGGGTACCAAACGTCGGCTAAATTGAGCCCCTTCAAGGTACTTTACGATAGAAAGTGTATGACACCAATTATCTGGGATGACCCGATTGAAAGACTCATGGTTGGACCAGAGATGCTCTGAGAAATGGAAATTACGGTAAGAAAGGTACAACATAACTTAAAGGAGGCACAAGATAGACATAAAAGTTATGCGGACCAAAAAAGAAGACAGTTGGAGTTTCAAGTGGGAGATCATGTTTACTTAAAAGTCAAAGCCCAAAAAAGTTCACTAAAGCTAGGGAATTGCACCAAGTTGGCACACAGGTTTTGTGGGCCCTTCGAGATTGTAGCTCAAATTGGACCCATAGCATACCGGCTTGCACGTCCAACTAATCTAAAACTTCATAATGTATTTCATGTTTCTTTGTTGAAAACGTATGTTCATGACCCTACTCACATGATTGATTAGAACTTGGTGCAATTTTAACTAGAAGGCGAGTTCCAGGTGGAACCCCTGGGCATTCTAGACCAGAGAGAAATAACACTTCGGAACATAGTCGTCGCTCAGGTAAAGGTGCAATGGAAACACTTTAGTCCTAAGGAGGCCACTTGGGAGTTGGAGGGAGATTTGAGAAAATCTCATCCAATCCTGTTCCAAGAAAGGAACGAATACTAAGGACAGTGTTTTATTGAAGGGGGAAAGGATGTGACATCCCCCAAAAAATAAATTATTTTTGAATTTGAAATTTGTTAGGAAAATTATTTTGTTTTTGGTAAATTCGAATTTGGAATAATTTTTCCATTTATGGAAATTACGAATTTCGAATTTGGTAAATTGTAATTAATGATTATGACTATTGGGAAGAGATCTGATTTGACCCAACTAACTATTTGGCTATGACACTTGTATGAAAACAAAATATTTTATAATTATTGCAGGAGGACAAATGGAACAACCATGTTAAAATCAGTCGACCATGACTCCATGAGTGGGGAACATGTTGGAACTACCTCAGGGATGATTGTTACAAGTGGAAAATCAAGAATTTGGCCATTGGAAGCCCCTGAAAATCAAGGATTTGAAAAGCTGCGAAAATTCCCAAGGGAGGGAAAAGACCTAGGCAAAAATATTGTTTTGATATATAGAATATGTGAGGAGGCAAGACGCTGCCTAGTATGTTGGAGACAATATCAGTGGTTGCTTGTTGTTATGAACACTAGTTGCTGCGTGTGAGGCAAGGAGAATATTTCTGGAGTGGAACGACATTGCTGAGGAGGAGTTCCGAGTTATCCCTCATGGATTCATGGTCAGGCTAGGGGGTGAATAGGACAAGTGATCTTGGCTTCCCTATTCTACGGTTGGGAGGAACGTGGCTGTTCCCTTTGTCTTTCCGCAAACTGGTTTAGATATGTTAACCTGCTCCTTCTCTGTTTGAATGATTATATATCTGATGTAATGCATTTGTTAGTTCTGAATTGAAATATCTTCCATCTCTGTTGAATGATTAAATCACTGATGTATTTCATATATCAATTATGAATTGATATAATAACTTGGGTGAAATTTGTTCGAGTGTATGAAGCATAAAAACTAATAGAATGTCTTACAAATCTAATTTTGAGTGACTCTTTATGGTTGGATTAAATTTTGAACGAATGATAGAATTTTCCTTTTATTTGCTTTTACAGGATGTTTCAAGAACCACTCATTAAGAACAAAGTGCAGGAACTTCAAATTACCCTATGTCTGGAATGAATCAAAATCAATTTTGTTTACTTGAAAATTTATGTCTGGTACAATCGCACGAGGAAGGAACAATCTTGTGTCGCGATAGGAGAAAAGAAAACCTTGCCTATCGAAATCAAGCTAATAAATCTTATGCGAATATAATTCATTTCATAAGACTGTATCTAAATCTCACAACGAAAAATTCCTAAACCGAAACTCTTGTTTTCATGGAACAGAACCTGGAGTGGTACAATCCTGAATACATCGAAAGTGAGGAACTTGAACATCTTTTGGGTATGGTGAGGTCGAGGATCCGAGGGCTCCTGTACACCCTAACCCTGCACGATGAAACAACAGAGAGTTCCGATTAGTATTTTGAGATCAGAATCCACATGCTGAGTATAAGTTTTTTTTTTCTAAGTGAAAGTAACATAACCAAAAAATAAGAGTAAGAGAGAGTATGAATGATTACTTAGCTTGGGCTTACAACAAGAATCGCTATGCCCTTGCATCCCATAGACACTTCAGCTATGCTCCTAAGAGGGGTGGAGAGGCCAACGCCATCTAATGGGTACCTTCACAGTGAAAAGGGGCCCATCATTAGTTTGAATACCCAACTTAAAAAGAAATACAAAGAAAAATTTACAGAAGCATATATCATTATACAGATAGTCAAATGTTATAAATGAGGAATCACAACATTACAAACCTGTATATCGGGGTATGGAATGATATGAGTCCAATACTCTTGATATTTAAAGCATCCCTAAATTAATAGAAAACTTAATTAAAAATTCCTTCCCTGGATACGACTTAACAGAAGAAAGCGGTTGGGTCCCAAACCCTCACAAACCCTGGACAAGGTGATATTTCGGCCAAAGTATCCTAGGCCGAAAACCAAACTTTCTCAGCAAAGAAATTGAGGTATCTTATTCTTTATTACATATCTAGGTATTCACAGAGATGAAGGAGGAATAAAAGCGAACTAATATAATACCCCACTGAATGATGGAGTCTCCAAGGGATGCCAACAAGACCTTCATCCAGGTTCAAAACCTATAGGGTGGAAGAACCAAGGCAAGCAACTTTGATTAGGATAAGTGACACAGATGAAACTAAACCTTATCAGTTGGTTCACCCTTACCAAAGAATAACCCCAAAGCAAATGAGAGAGGATGTACTAAACGAAACGAACGACTAGTTAACCAAGAATTTTATTATGCACAGTTCATCCTTGCAAGAAAAAATGAGGTTTAAAGTTATCACAAGGGATCTTACCTCCCGAGGAGAAACATGTTGAAATATGCCACTAATCGAATCAGCCCGACTCCACCAGAAAGCTGAACTCTGCATCAGCGAAACTAGAGCAGGGTGTCACAGTGAGTATTCTAAGGGAAATGTGTTAATACAGAGACGAAAATAAAGTGAGTAGTAGACCCAGGAATCCCAGTAAATGGAATTCATGGCATTAATGCCAAGAAGGTACCCAACAATGTGACGAAGAGGACGTGGCAACCATTAGATGGGACTCCATTAATCCAGTGTTGGGCCCGAGGGGAAAATGAAAGTTCCACTTCATATATTTTCGCAGGAATTCTTCCATACCCTCACAATCGCGTACCAGTCATGCAAAAACCCTAATGAAAAACGTATTCATAATGATAAACTCATCCAATTAGGTCACCATTCTCGTCCCTAGTCCGCCAAAGCTGGTTACCAGTGTTAGTTATGGACTAGTCTAAGGCGTAGAACTAACCAGACCTTATCCGTCAGTTCAACCGCCACGATCACGTGGTAGATGGACATAATCGACTTTCCTTATGGCAAAGGGTAAGTTTTGTTCTTATTAATAAAATAATGGGACAAAGTCTATTAATGATGGCCTTCATCAGTATGTCTCTATAGCATGTGCAGGACAATAGTTTTACCTTAGTGTTCACCTCATAACGTATTTTTCCTTAAGTGCAGTAGTATCGAACTTGTATGATGTAGTTTTATTAGTTCAAATGTTTTTTCTATGATGGGTAACCAACCTATACATATATATATTGACATTCACATGGGTGACAAACCACCACCCTTAAATGTTAAAGGGAGTTAGAATTCCTTTCACTTGTTGGAGTCATAGTATGCATGGAATGCACGAAGGTTAAGTAAGGATAATTCATAGTATAGAGTCTATTAGGAAAGGAATAAAATTTAATAATGGTGAAAAAAAGAAATAAAAGTGTTTTTTTGGTTAAGAAATTGGGGTACATTACAGGATGTGTGTTTGTGTGTTAGTAATAGGGTTTGCTGATGAGTTATGAATTATATTAGTTTTTACTTGATATGCAATGTACATTTTCTACACAATGATTATTTATTCATTTCATTAACATAGAGTAATATAGTAATATTTCACTGGCACATATATGCATTTTCTAAGTTATAAATAAAAAGAGAAAAGTAGGTTGTAGAGTCCTATCAACTATATAACTTGTTTTATACTCATTTCATTAACATAGAGTAATATAGTAATATTTCACTGACACATATGTGCATTTTCTAAGTTATAAATAAAAAGAGAAAAGTAGGTTGTAGAGTCCTATCAACTATATAACTTGTTTTACACTCATTAAATAAGTCAAAATCTCATAAGACAAGTGGCAGTCATTTAGTAGGGACACTCATAAAATTAGTTAAAATCTCATAAGACAAGTGAAAGTCATTTAGCAGGGACACATAAAATTGGTTAAAATCTCATAAGACAAGTGGCAGCCATTTAGTAGAGATTATGGCATGTATATTTGACCCATTATCTCAATTTAATCAAGAAGGGAAATTGGTGTCTGAATATACTTCTTAAATAATTATTCAACTTGGTCAAGAAGGAAGACGGGTCTAAGAATATACCTCTACAACAATGTCTATGATATCCCATCAATTTAGTCAACCAAGAAAGGTAATGTGTCGAATAAAGTGTTTCCTTAGAAACCCACCAAAATGATAGTTAATTGATGTGAGGAAGCTAGTGATTCTTAGGGGGAGATTAGTTGGTGGAGAGTCTTAGAACTCCCTACCATCCACCTTGATGGATCCAATAACTCCCCTTATAAGTGTTATTATCCATGGTTTAATTTTTTTAGATTATGGATTCTACATTCTCTGTAGTTAGGGTTATAAATACAAGCTACATATTGGAAGTTATAATCATGAAGGCATTTCCATTAATGAAATAATGTTTCAAAGTTAAGTTAAAATATAATACAGGGGTTCATCAATTCTTTTCAAGTCCAGGCCCACTTGAGAAGAATTTGTTGGCGAAAGCACCTCTCTATGTAGTTTTGTATTTGCATCTCTATTATATAATGGTGTGTTTTTGTGACATCCCCAAAAATAAAGTATTTCTCAAATTTAAAATTTGTTGAAAAATGATTCTGTTTTTAGTAAATTCGAATTTGGAATTTTTTTTCCATTTATGGCAATTCCAAATTTTGAATTTGATAATTGTAATTAATTATTATGACTGTTGGGCAGAGATCTGATTTGACCCAACTAACTATTTGATTATGACACTTGTATGAAAACATAATATTTTATATTAATTGTAGGAGGAAAAATGAAACAACCATGTTAAAATCAGCTGACCATGACTCCATGAGTGGGGAACATGTTGGAACTACCTCTGGGCTGATTGTTACAAGTGGAAAATCAGATATTTGGCCATTGGTAGCCCCTAAAAATCAGGGATTTAGAAAGCTACCAAAATTCCCAAGGGGGGAAAAGAAAGACCTAGGCAAAGACATTGTTGTTAAATAGCATATGTGAGGAGGCATGATGCTACCAAGTATAATGGGGAAAAAGACTATGAGTTCTCTTGTTGTTCTGAACACTACTGATTGAGTGTGAGGCAAGAGGAGCCTGCTGAAACTGAAAGACATTTGCTGAAGAGGTTATTCCAAGTTTTCCCTCATGGATTCATGGTCAGGCTAAGGGGTGAATCGGGCAAGTGTTTTGGCTGCCCTGTTCTACAGTTGGGAGGAACGTGGCTGTTCCCTTTGTCTTCCTGTAAACTGGTTCAGATATGTTAATTCTTTTCCTTCTCTATTTAAACGATTATATATATGTCTGTTGTAATGCATTTGCTAATTCCGAGTTGAAGTATTTTCCAATTCACTGGTAAACGATTAGATCCCTGATGTAGTATATCTATTAATATCAAATTTGATATAATATCCAGAAAAGAACCTGTTCGTGTGTATGGGGTCTAAATGCTAACATAATATCTTGTAAATTAATTTCCGAGTGACTCTTTCTGATTAGACTAAATTCTAAATAATTGTTAGAAATTTTCTTTTATTTATTATGACAGTCGAAAAGTCATTGCATGGCTAAATTCTAGAAGGAATCCTTTTTCGGTAATCTTGATCTCTGCTTTACAGAGGTAGCCATAGGGTAAATTACAGTACATCGAAGTTCCTTGTATAGAATTAACTATGGAGTGGGAACTAAATCTAGATAAATGGAATATTTATATTGCTGTGAATAAAAGCTCAGAATCAGAAATCTACTCAGGCGAGTATCTGCCTCATAGTATGGAATTAATCCAATAGGAAATACTAAAATTTTCCCCATGATATAATTCTATCACATATAACTACAACTACAAATGATATGCTGGAAATAGGAGTCCAATAATCTCATTCAGAACTAGAGACGATGGAAACCCTTTTTGTATTTTTTTATATACGACATGAGTTGAAATTTCTAGCTAAAACCACAACCCTGACTCATATCTTTCTATTTAAATCAGACATAATGAAATAGAAGAGTACCGGTAACTATATTACTTAAAATTTGGGAACATTTTAGTGACGGAATAAATATATCCGAATAATATAAACTTCAATTTTCCTATCTAAACAATAAATCCGGTGCTCGAATTCTTGCTATCGTTCAACCTATCTTTCCGAATACTTTCGACCATAATCGTCAGTCATTAAATAAGAAAGTTTATTACATATGTTGAACCAATTTAAAAAATAAATCAAAACATAGATTAAAAACATGTGCAAGTACTTGTGCTATTCCAACAATGGAAATACAACCTCGGGGTACATTCAATAGATATCCTCGAAGTCGAGATAGAGCTATTCTTAACAAACTAGCTGAGGCCACGAATTCCTTTGTGTGACCTAGAACCTATAGAGTTTAAACTGAGGATTGGTGGAATCAGAACCTGATTACCTTTTTCCACCGAAGACAGGGGTGGATACTCAGGGCTTGCGCAAACTGAAGTCCTGGAGAAGAAAAGTAAACCCAGAAATTAGTAAATTTTAGTTGAAGTAAAAATAAAGAAATCGACATAATGACAAGTGTTAAACCAATAGTTTGTTGCCATCCAGAAAATGACACTTATCTTTTTGATGCACAGGCTCGAGCCCTTGCCTCATCATTTCCAAATCTGGATAAGCGACCGGGCTGAAGGAAGGGGGTGCAGTAAATCCCTGATGGGTACCTCGCATCAACAAGGCCCATCATTAGTGATTTTACCAATACTCGAACAAAATAAAGATGATAAACCAAAAAGGAGATAGTTACAACAACTAATGTTTTTAAACAAACTAAAACAGATGACAGTATTAGTTTTCGTTAATACAAAAATGATATAGGTCGAGTTGTGCCAAGGATACATTTAAACCTCCTAGAATCATATTTACAAAAATTATCGAGGAACCAAGCAGCCAATACAGAGATGTCGTATCTAGACCCCTAGAGTTCGCCTTACAACTTACAATAACCAACACGAAGGAAAACTACCGTTCGATTTCATTTCGACAGAGGAAAAACATTTCTCGTAAAGCACAGACAGAGCTAATAACTCCGAGTTGCATACTATAAGGTAGTTCCAGGAACTGTATATGAACATCTTAGACATATTTTATAATTATGCCAAGTAAAAAAATTCACTGTGGGTTTTCTTTCTTTTTGTTTGGGTCAAGACCATAAAGGATTCTGGGTATAGTACCGTCAGGTGGACTCACCCCTCGAAAATAAGGAATGGAGAGGTGTTATCACAGAACATACCAACAAACCCTACAAAACCTCACCC
>ML794483.1:16878-55872 GCA_009831015.1 Picea engelmannii
CAAAAACCAAAGGTACATTCAAAGTCAAGAATATTGATACATCTAAGATTAAATGCTTTAGTTTTAATAAGTTGGGTCATTTTGCTAAATATTGTTGGTTTAGAAAAAAATATCCTACGAAAGGGAAACATCATGCCTCAATTATTGAGGATGATGAATCCAAAAGAAATCAGAAAAGTCCTTCTAATGAGAGAGGAAATAGGAAAGAATCTTATTTGGTTTCTTCCTTATCCAGTTTAGTTTCCACGGGGCCGAAAAATTGGTAAGTAGACAGTGGTGCATCAAAGAACATGACAGGGTTCAAGGAGATCCTCCCAGATTTCGAGACAAAACCTTTTGCAGAGCAAGTTGAGCTTGGGTATGAAAAATGTTACAAGATAGAGGGAGTAGGCTCTATCTCCTTCAGATTGGAATATGGGGCTAGACTTCATGTTGATGAAGTATTATATGCTCTAGTGCTAAAAAAGAATCTACTATTAGTTGCAACCCTTGAGGACAAAGGATATTGGGTGATCTTCAAGGACAAGAAGGCACTACTATGGGGTAGTGATAGCCACTTAAGTACAAAATAACCCATTGGAACTCGCAGTGGAGGATTGTGAGGCTGAAAAAGCCATCCAGTTCATTGAGTGGATCCATTGCATCTTCCAATAGGTCAATATATTTTATAGAAGTCCAATGCCAATTACAAGCAATACCATGATAAACACCAGGTGCCACAAAAGTTTCAGGTGGGAGACAAAGTTTGGTTGCACTTGGAGAAAGAACGCCTTATAGAGCCCCATCATAAAAAAATTCCACTCTTCTATCAAAATTACACTATGACCAAGGCTTTGGGTGACAATTATTTTGATCTGAACATTCCCCCCTTCCTTGGCTTGCACCCAGTGTTCAATGTGCTTCTCCTTCAACCATATTTTCCACCATTATTGGACACCTTAGAGATTGAAAAACAATTGAAACCAACATATTTGTAAGGTAGCTAGAGAGGTAGTGGGGGGGCCTAGAATACCCATAGTGATAATAGTGGAGGATATTCAATGTAAGGTGGACTAGGTCCACTATATTATTAAATAAGGCCCAATATGGTAGTTAGATATAATAAATGGGTAGATAGATATAATAAATGCAAGAAGACTTCTTAGAAGGTTCTACTTCTAGAGGATTCTTCCTCTAGAATGTTCTTAGGTGATGGTAGCAGTATATAAAGGGGTTCAAACAATGTACTGGGACATGAAGAGAATTATTGTATTGTGATCTCTAGCTCAATCGGAGGATTCCCTTCCATAATAAGATCCATTGTATGGTGTTTCCCTACCTCAAGGGTTTGGTAATAATAAAGTGTTATTTCTTCTATATTTATATATGGATCTATTGTGTATTCAGTATTTGTGGTGATTATATTTGTATATCTATTCAGGTTCTTAACAAGTGGTATCAAATCACTTTCCTTGGCACACATTGTGGGAAAATATTTTTTATTTTTACAGATTTGTTTTTCGGAGAAGAAAAAAAAACAGGGTCGGGACATTCTAGAAATTTTTGGTATATTTCTGTGACAAATTTGTAGAAACAGGTAGTATATCTGAGTTCCTCTGAGAAAAACACCCAATTTGAAAAAATAATCATCTGAAATAGAGTTCGGGAAGTCAAGATATTGAAGTTTTAAAATATGCAAATTTTTAGGGTTTTTTCCGTGGATGGCGGCATGTATTTTTTTTTAATTTATCTTTTCTGTAGCAGATGGAGTCCAATGTTGCCCAAATAATTTACAGATCTGATTTCCTCTCACAATTTCACCGAATTTCAAAAAACAAATCAACAGAAACGAAGTCCTAGAAGTGAATTTATGGGCATTTTAAATTCAACAATTTTTAGGGTTTTTCCAGAAAAAACCGTGATTTTCTGTCGTAACTTATTGTTCTATTTTTTTGTTTTTTTCATGATGGCTATAGGAATGAAGAGTTCATACGGTGATCATATGGATATTTCCTCTCAAACCCTCAAAGAAATTATATAGATTACTAAAGCATTGAAAGCCCAATTTTTTGACACATTGAATGACATATTGGATGGCTTTGTAGATGGTTTCAATGATAGTTTTCGTAGTATTCAAGATTCTTTGGATAACATGCAGGACGGTTTCTTATCGATGACCTCAGGGATGAATATAATCAAGAAATATATGCTTGGTATGATTTTGAGGCCGATTGTGATGATTGGTATATGGATAGTTGTCATTTTTGGGATGACAACCACTTCCATATTTTATTTGATGAATCTACTCCACCTTCTGTAATGAACATCAATGTACCACATCAGGAGCTAGTTACCAACATCTAGCGTGCATATTCTACAATGGTATTGTTCCTTTCATATTCATATTTTATCATCCCCCACTATGAGTATGGATATTCTTATTTGGATCCACATGATAGGTGTCAATATTGGGAGCATCATTTTCAGTTGGTTATTGGGTGTCGATATCTTCCATGTGTGGTTCACATGATAAATTGGACATGGGACCCTAGTTTATAATGGCAGTTGAGCTACTTCAGCATGGTGGCTACCATTTCTCAATGGGACCCTGGTTCTCTAGTATACTTCAAGACTATGGTCCACACTTATCCATGGGACCCTGGTATATGGTTGTACATCAAACATTGAGGACAACACTTTCATAAGGGGGATGGAATGTAAGGTAGCTAAGGAGGTAGTGGGGGGGCCTAGAGGTCGCATAGTGATTTGGAGTTTTTTTTTACCATCAAGCATCACCATTGATCGATCCAGGTCATGAAAAGCAAGATTATTACAAAGAAATTAGTTGTTGCGCAATTGTGTTGTGCTTCTATTGTAAGTTGTTGTTGCACAAGAAACATGTTGCACAATAATGACAGAGTTTCCCGAACACCTCTAGATCTATTGGAATGAGTCATCATGGTATGCCAACTTATCTAGATCGAGTGAAAGGGTCAACATCATCATATTTAGGGACTCAAATATTTTTTGAATCAAGTTGTTATGTGAAATTAACGAGTCAAGATTGACTCCTTTTCCTTAGTTGTTTGTTCAAATTTTGTAGCCAAATATATAGTAAATGTTAGCATTATCATAGGATTATATTTGAATTCAAATTTTGGAAGCATAGGAAGATGTTTTTGAATATATTTTATGAAGCTATGAGAGATGAAGTTTGACATGTAAGAAAATGATTGTTGATATAATTTGTAAATTTGTTTGATATCAATGAAATTTCTTTGATCAGAAATCCCTGAGATTTTATTCCAGAGATACATGTGATTGTGCTACTTTATGCATGTTATATTATAGTCTTTGTCTTGTAGTTTAAATACAATTATGTGATATGTCTTCTTCTTTGTGTTAATTTGAACTATATGTATCAGAATTCATTTGCATTTGATGCTCTATTGCATGCAATTCAATTTTCTTTCTACTATAATCACCTTGGGATTCATCCTTTTTAGATGCCCTAAGTTTTTTTTTTTCTCTATAATATTCAATCTACAATGATATATAATTGGCCTAAAGAAGTGCTTTCTATATTGCCTCTGATAAGTCACTTTTCAATCCATAAAGTATCTAGTAATCCTTCATTGATTTCTGATCTTTCAGTGAGTCCATTTCCCAATGGAATTTTTTTCCACATTGCCACCAACTCTATGAATTCAATCTTGTCTTAAAAATCTATCCTTTGGAAGAAATACCAAATAAATCCATTCAGTGATTGATTTGAATAGAGAGATCCCCCTCTGGGTTGGAAGGTCTAGTTTCTAGCCTCAAGTTGGTTAAATGGTATCACTCTATAAATTTATTTTGGATGAGGAAAGAAAATCACAAAGGTAACCACAAACCAACTTGAGATAGGAAGCTATCCCTTCCAACCCAGAGAGGGTTCTCTCTCTTCAAATCAATCCTTTCAATGATTGATTTTAAGAGAGAGAGACCCCTCTAGTTTGTAAGGGATAACTTCTAGCCTCAAGTTGGTTTGTGGTTACCTTTATTATTTTCTTTCTTGAGCCAAAAGAAATTTACATAGTGATAAAATTTTGGCACCATTGTCCTGGAGCAAAGGTGAAATATTCCTTGGGAAAATGATAAAATTTGCAAATCTGGTTCTTCAGGGTGACAGTGAATCAGACACAACTCTGGTCGAATTTTCACTATGACGACTCCAATTTTGAAGATCAGTTGTTGAATATTAAAAGTTTTTAGATAATTTTGGCTACTGCGAGGAAACACAAAAGGAATAATCCAGATCCTAACCCTCTAGAAGCTCTTGATAATACAGAAAATATTATGCACAAAGATAACAAGAAAGCACCACAATCAAGTATTTTTCTGGATTGATTTTCATCATTGCCTAAAGATGGAGTAAGGGTATTCAAGATATTTATTTTGACATAAAATTTGAACAGTCTTTGTTTATACCTAAATAAGAGTCATATCTTTCCCAAATTCATCTTGATGATAAGATATTTCTTTCTTTAGTTGATTTTCCCTTATAGTCATCAGTTGGGCCTTTAAAAATTCCTTCATTTATTTTATCTAACATAGTGGTTGGTATCCCTAAGTTTTTATCATATAGTCTGAATTCTCCTTCAAGCCCTCCTAGAATCGTGGCAAACATATTTTCCCCATTACCTCTCCCTGCGACACTTTGTGACCTACCACAAAATTATGCACAAAGAATTAAACAATTTGATGCAAAAGGAGAGATAATAGCTCAAAAACATTTAGATAGGTTCACTGATTTCAAAGATCTTGAAGAGGTAAACTATGAAGATGTTAACATGAGTTTTTTTGCACAAAGTTTTTCAAGAAAAGTTAGAAAATGGTTTAATGGTCTCCCAACAACTAGCATTCCTAATTTTGACAATTTTGAGGCTCTTTTTGTTTGGAGGTGGGGAAATAAGAAAAACCCTTTGCAACTATTGACACAATAAAATAATTTGAAGAGACTCCCTATTAAGATAGTTCAATAATTTTCCAACAAATTTGTGAAGGTTTATCGCTCGATTCCTGATCAAGTAAATCCTCATTTAGGAGTTTCTCAAATCCATTGTGTTGATGCATTTGAGATTGAATTTTCCTTGCTAATAAGAGAGAGAATATCCACTTCTCTGAATGATATGATGAATGATGCAATCAAAGTGGAAGTGAACCTAGCTACATCAGGTAATATTAACCTCCAAATAGAAGATGAAAAGAAGAAGGCCAAAGAACAAACATCACCCTCTACATATCAAGCCTCAGATGTAAAATTAGACTTGATGGTAAATACTATTGAGAAATTGGTAGAAAATTTGTCATTGGATGACAAGCCCCATGAGCTTCAAGCCAAAAATCATAATTTTAGAAGGCCTCAATTTCCTCAAATAAGGCAGAGAGAACAAAGGATTCTAGCTGATTAACCAGTCAGACCTCCTTTCCAAAACAATTATTCTACACAAATGTTTGAAGAACCTCTTGAAGATATTCATTGTTTTGATATAAAGGAGCCTCAAATTTACCTAACTAAAGAGGATCATGATATTTTTATGAAAGAGAAAAATGAGGAGTTAAATGAGAAAGAATATTACATGAAAGGATATCAGAATGCAATCATGGAATTCCAAAAACAATATAACCTTGGAAATAAGAAAAAAACAACAAATCCTCCAAAGGATCCCAAAGATGATATGCCTTCTTCTAGTCATCAGGAAAAATATATTTCGAAGAATGACACATCAAATAACAATAAGAAAAAATAAGTTCCTCCGAGGAAATTTCCATAAGTAAGGAAAGAGGCAATCATTAAATAAGTAGAAAATGTTCAGCTCCCCTTTAATTTTGAAAGTGATATGGAAAAAAAGAATATTTGTGTACCCTTTAGTGAGCTGATAAAAAATGTGGAATATAAAACTAAGATTATAAATATGATTAGAATGGAATAGACATTAGATATCCTTAATGGGAAATATGATCACCCTGCCATTTTGTTTGGTCCTTGGGTTGAAGAAAGTGGTGATGATGGTGACGTACCCCCCTTCTATATTAGTCTAAATATTCATGATGTAACTCTTCATAGTGCTATGCTGGATTCAAGGAATCTCACAAGTTGATGCCAAAGGTGAGCATAGAGGAGTTAGGTTTGGATATCACTAGACCATACACATATATGTTTTCTTTTGATTCAAGAAAGGTGAAGTATGTTATCTTTTTATCTGAGGAGTTAGTCGTCATGTGTGTCTTGTATGCGGAAGTAACCTATTACCTACACTACTAGACACTTGACTTTGTAATGGGTTTTTATAAAGTTATGATAAAGTGGTTCTTATATTAAAGTGTACCTTATAATATTAAAGTGACTTTATTTCATAAAGTGAACTTATGTTATAAAGTGAAAATGTACTTTAATATTTTAAAGTGATTTATTTTTGAGGGAATGAATCATGACCCTTGATATTGTAAAGGAAATATTAGATCTTGGCCATTAGATATAGGATTGGAGAAGGTGAAGGGTCACTTTTAGATTATAAGAGAATGCATTGAGTAGTGTGCAAGACAAAAATGAGAAGGATTTTGAAAGAGATTTCTAAGAGATCTTGAGAGAGGAAAGAGGGAAGAAAGGAGGGAGCATTTACCAAGAGAGATTTGGCACATTTCCCAAGAAATAAATTTATGTTTTGTGAGTGTTGTAATTTACTATTGTGAGGGAGGTCGTACTATATAAATCCATACATTTCGTAGAACATAAAAGTGGCAAAAGTTTTTGAGGCGAGGAAAGCACAAAAATCAAGGAAGCTTGAGGATATTTGTTGTTGAAGGGAAGCCATACAAAACATTTTGTACACAACATGTTGACAATGTTTTTGAGCTGCTATTTTTTCTGGGTGGGTCACACAATAGTATGGACTTAGCACATTTTTAAATGAAGAAAATTTAGTGGGACTGTTGGGTGTTGTAACTGGTTTTCTCTTGGTTGTAAATGTATTTGTTCTGGTAATATATCTTTCCTGAAGTGAATAAAATAACCCTCTATCATTGGGTTTCCCCACATTGGAGTTTTCCCTGGAATTGCCTAAATTTCCGAGTATTTCTAGGTTGAATGGTTGTTGTTCATTGTGTTTATTCTGCTGCAAAATTGTTTAGCAATGTGTATTTCTTCTTATGCTAATTTCTTAATGTGGATTTAGACATCTCAAAGTTCATAGAAAACAGTTATCTCTAGCTTTATAAGTGTATGACATAATTTTTTATAATATGATATTGTCATTTAAATTTCTTCATGGTATAAGAGCTTGGGTTCTGAGTGACACTGAGAAGTGATATTTTTGGGAAGAGTTGAATGACGGGAATAGTTTTTTGGTTTTCATTTGAGCAGTGACAGGGAATATGGCTACATGTATTAGATTTGAGGATCGGTTGGATGGTATTTCCAGCTATTTGTAGTGGAAGGTCTGGATATTATTTGTTCTCAAGGAGAACAATATTTGGAACTATGTCGATTCTGTTGTTATAGATACCACAATAGATCATCTTTATTTGGATTTGAATGAAGTAAAGGAGGCCAAATATCAGAGGATTATTTTGGACGAGGTGAAGAACCACCTTATCCCACACTTGGATAAGAAGAATACATCCAAAGAGATGTGGGATGCACTTAATAATTTATTTGAGGAGAAGAATTAAAGCCAGAAGATGGAATTGAAGGATAAGATGCATGATACCAATATGGGTAAGGGGGAGAGTGTGTCTTCTTATCTTACCAGGGTAGCTCAAGTGAAATATGAGATAGCTACAGTTGGAGAGTTCATATCAGATTCAAAGTTAGTGAGGATATCTTTGGAAGGATTCACTAAGGAATGAGAAGTCTTCACGAAGTGTGTGGTGGGTCATGAGCATCTTCCATATTGGAGCAAACTATGGGATTATTTCACTAAGGAGGAGGTCTAGGAAGAATCTCATAGTAGTGGTCAGAAGGAAGAAAAAGATGAGGAGAGTGATTCTCTAGCTGAAAAGAGAAAGAAGAAAGGAAATTTCAACAGGGACTTGAGTAAAGTGAGATGTTATTGTTGTAACCAGTTGGGCCACCTTGATTCTTAGTGTTATGAGAAGAAGAAGAAGAGGAAGGAACATGAGGGGCTTGATATAGCTACTACAACAACCATGGTGGTTACTCTAGTATGCAGTGTTGGTAGTGGAGGATTTGGGGGTGATTTCAGATGGATTGTTGACAGTGGAGCCTCTTGTCACATGATGAGAATCTGGTGATCATTCCTTATTATCAAAGAGACAGGTCCTGGTCGACTGGTGGAGAGTGAAGGTGGTATGGAATGAGTTGTATGTGGAGTTGGAAGGGTTATATTATGACTCGAGTATGGAGGATTCCTAGAGCTTGACGGATTTCTCTTTGTTCTATGGTTGAGGGTTAACTTTGTCTTAGTCTGAACCTTGGAGAATGATGGATATTGTACATTTTTCAAGAGAGGACATGTATTTATCTATAGGGAGTGAGAAGACCTGATGGAACCACAACTGATTGGTGATCGGGTGGGTAGGTTGTACATGTTGCGAGGACAACCTTCTGGATATGATTCAGTGTTGGATGAGGAGCAAGAGGATCTTGAGACTACAGTGGGATGAAGGATTCATTCTTGCATTCCAAGAGAGAAGAGGGATTTTCTTCTAAGAATCAACGGGATGCTCAGTTGGTTTGATCAAACCAATGCTCAAGGTGGAGTGGATTCTCCTAGGAGCTTGGGGTTTAGAATAGTTTTTAGGAGAATGTCTTCTGGTTCAAGTTTTGAACAGGTGTTGAAGATGGCTCCAGGTTCAAAGGGAGCTCCTATTGAGAACCGTGTTATGGGACCAGATGATGGTGATGGTAGTGAGTACATCCCTTGCTAAGAGGGACTATTATATTTTTATCTCGAGAGGTACTCCGCATTTGTTTCTTGTATGCAGAAGTAACCTAGTACCTACACTATTAGACACATGACTTTGTAATGGGTTTTTATAAAGTTGTGATAAAGTGGTTCTTTCATTAAAGTGATTTTTTAATAAAGTGTACCTTCTAATATTAAACTGAATTTATTTCATAAAGTGCACTTATTTTATAAAGTGAAAATGTACTTTAATATTTTAAAGTGATTTATTTTGGAGGGAATGAATCATGATCATTGATATTGTAAAGGCAATATTAGATCTTGGCCATTATGTATAGGGTTGGAGAAGGTGTAAGGTCACCTTCAAATTATAAGAGAATGCATTGGGTAGTGTGCAACACAACAATGAGAAGGAGATTGAGAGAGATTTCTAAGATAGGTTGAGAGAGGAAAGAGGGCATCAAGGAGGATGCATTTCCCAAGAGGTCTTGGGCACATTTCCCAAGAAAGAAATTTATGTTTTGTGAGTGATGTAATTTACTATTGATAGGGGGGTCATACTGTATGGATCTATACAGTCCGTATAGAATAAAAGTGGCATAACTTGTGAGGCAAGGAAGGCATGGAAATTGAGGAAGCTTGAGGATATTTATTTTTGAAGGGAAGCCATACAAAATAGTTTGTATACAACATATTGACACAATTTTGAAGGTGATTTTTTTTTTGGGTGGGTCATATAGATGTACGGACTTGGCACATTTTTTAAGGCATAAAATTTTGTGGGACTATTGGGTGTTTTAAGTGTTTTTCCCTTGGATATAACTATATTGTTGCTACTAATATATCTTTCCTGAAGCTAATAAAATCTCTCTCTCTCTCATTGGGTTTCTCCACATTGGGCTTTTCCCTGGCATTGCCTAAATTTCTAAGTATTTTTGGGTTGAATAGCTATTGTTCATTGCATTTATTTCACTACAAGATTTCTTAGCAATGTGTATTTTTGTTTATGGTAATTTTTGAATGTGGGTTTAGACATTTCAGAGTTCATAGAAGACATTTAACTTAGGTTGCTAAGTTTATGAAAAAAACTTTTTATAAGTTGATCTTGTCATTTAAATTTATTCAAAGTATTTGGGTCTAATAAAATACATTGTTGTTTCTTTAGCTTGGATTCAATCCAGAAGTATGTTCATGGATGTAGGTGTTGGATACATTCCTCCTAAGTTTGGAATGTTGCTGTCAATATCATGGGTTGCAAAACTCAAAGGTACTCTACAAATGGGCATGTCTTATGCTACAATGTCAGTATTTGGTTAAGACAAGAGTTTATACAAAGAAGTCTTATTGAAATACATGGTGATTAACAAAGATAAACCCAACAACCATCCTATACACTCGATTGATACTGATATTGGATCTACTATTTTCTATAATGATTTGTGTCTCAAGGAAGATTATGAGAATGCTTTAAAGGATCATCAAGAAAAATCAGTTTTAGAACATAGCAACCATGAAGATGAGGGTGTATAGAATATGGATTTTGATGGAGCAATTGAAAAAGATTACTCCCACTAAACTAGTGTGCCGAAAATATAAATTTCTCCAACAATTTTTAGTCATTCAATAAAGGGCCCAATGTATTAGGCTACTAGTCTTCTTGTTCTTTTTCACCTCACATAGAGGATGCCATCCCCATTGGAGCTGGTGTTAGTGTCCTATAAATAGGTTGTTAGGATGTGATTTAAGAATGTATGATAGGGTAAATTCATGAATTGGACTCAGAAATACCATGGCATTGTTTCTCTTAGGTAATGAGTCAATGGGTTTGTGATTGATAAATTTATTTGGGTAAGGTCATTAAATAAAGTTTGAGTCATGAAACATATGGTCTTGATGCCAAATATATGGTTTTTCATGTCACTAAAGAATCGTAATAAAAATTTGTGAGGTCAATTCAAGTCATTTAAAGTCAATCTTGTCATGGTCCAAATAATTTCATGAGCTCAAATCTATTTTAGGCACATGGCATCATTAAGAAAATCATAACAATGCACAAGTTGTTGCACAACATCCTAATGTTTCTCAATTGAGTATTAAGGTACAAAAAGGTATGATGTGTATAATTGGTTGTTTAATTTAGTTTTATCATTCAAATTTTTCATGCTCCATGTGACCCCGATACCACTTTCCTTCTTTGCAAATCCACAAACCTCCCATTCAAGCTTGTTGTGCACATGCTGTAGGTTATGCTGCTTACAGTGTTGCGCATATTCAAACAACCTTGCTTCCACACTCTCCAGTTGTTGTTTCATATTCCTGGTTGAAGTTTGAAAGAAAAAAATTTCTTATGAACCAAAAACTTCAAGCTTCACTTTAAATTCATGTCCCTTGCTACATCGAATTGAGTTTTACTAATTCTCTATGCCTCTACAAACATTGTGATTTACACTGCGCACAGTATTTATTTTTCATTTTCAAAGGGAATTGATACATACCAACATCATGGAAACTCTAGAAAGTAGAAGAAGGAACACAAAGGGTGGTGATATCATCAGATTTGAGCCTCAAGGTCTACGACTAGTGAATGTAGATCCAACAATCAGAGCCTCTTTTGAACAAGTGGGTTGTATCAATTTTTGTGAAAAGATTTAGGGGCACAACATGCAGGTGGAAAAGGAGTTTTCATTGATTTTTAATGGCATTGGGGCTAATGTGGGAAACATCTAGTTTTAGGTTTCTAAAGGCACCATCGTTGCTGCAACAAAGATCCCTGCTCATGGAGAATAATGGTTCAAAGGTATGCAATTGCATCTATCCTACTATCATGAAGTTTTGTAACCTAAATTTAGAAACACGGATTTTTGAGCCACCATACCAAGGGAACCTCAACTAGAGAATCATAGAAATTTATTGAGGGTAATTCAAAGGTTCTTTACATGTGAAGGGAGACTCATTAGGCTTTACAAATATCATATCAGGCTCTTAATTCATTTCACTGGTAGGAAACCCTTGAATCTACCTTATTACCTTTTCATAATCCGAGGGAAGATAACTGAAAGAGTATAAGGAGAGATCAAGGAGAACTTATCCTTTTGCATTTTTATTTGTTTAAGTTGTTGGTATTATAAAATATTAGAAATATGAATCAATATTGGGAAGCTTTTGTAGCACCATCAAAGATAGCAGTTGATTCTTTAAACAACCCTCAAAGGATGAGAGTTACACCTTCGTAAGTAGAAAACACCACCACATATTTTCATGAATGTTCTGTAAAGAAAACGGAAAAGAAAACTAAAGAACTTGCAATAAGTCAAAAATTTAAAAAGAAGGCTAAAAATCTCCAATTTTGCCCAGAAGAGGTCACATCCCCTAACAAACCAGTTACTAGGTCAGTAGCTAAAAGAATGTTTTCCATGCAAACATCACAAGCACCTAAGGAAGATCTAAAATCCTCCACAGACTATCCTAGTGACAAATACAACCTGATCATTGAGCTGCAAGAACAATTAAGGAAGTCCCATTTTGTCATAACAAGGTTGCAGCATGAAAACAGGGAAATGAATAAAAAATATTTGGAATGGGCCGTCAAGAAATACATCTCAGTAACAAGTGAAACATTAGTCCCTACAACTCCAACAAGCTCTAAAAAAACGTTGTAACACAATCGACCCTTAAGTACCCTTTTCTATGGATGGGGCATCAAAACATTTCTTACTCTAATCATCGTGAATCTCATACCCTAGGTCGTCATCCTCTTATACTCTCTCATATATTTATAACATCTACTATCAGGCTATAATCTGACCTCTGGTTTTCAATTTATGTCCTCTTGAAGTTCTTCGGGCATTATTAGTTGAGGTTCAAGTGGAACCCACATGGGTCCATATCATTCATAGCATATCCAGGTCCCTACCTCCTGCAGATAAGGTCCATCCACATTCTAATCCAACAACGAGACTTGATACTCATCCAACACATAGACTAGAGGGGGATTCGACATTCGACGCTTTGGTGTCAGATGTCCCTTTTCCTTTCTACATGCATGTCCTTCAAAGTCCCAAATCCCCAAACTCTTGAAGGAGCCCAAAATTATTCCACATGGCTCTATCCTTAGGGCCTTTCAACTTACCCTCGACGCTACATTCCAAACTTTTGGACTCCCGAAGGGTCCACCCTCACACGTAGTGATGTACTAGATGTGAAGAAAAGTGCAAGTGGGTTTTAAATACTCCTCCTACCAAATGGACCAAACAGGTAAGTGTCAGGGTTGACACACGACAATGTAGAGATGAAACTTGAACCTTACAGTGGGTGACACATGTCATTTAAAACATGGGTGCATGTCACCCTGGGTGGTGTCAACATGCCACATCACCCTGGACTGGTATCCTTCCAATCCCTTCTATCTCATGCTGATGGTGTGTCCACATAACGCCTTGATCTAAGGCCTCTATTACTTCACAAATTAGGAATTCGAGGGATCCATGGTGTGATTTCCTATACCATGGTATATATCTAACAGTCAAGGGATATACCGAAGGGTTCCTAGATCTACAGTCCTCATCACTTCACAAATCCATCCTTTAGATATTTTAGCATCATGGACACTCTACTCTCCAGAATCAATACCTTGTCGATGTACCATACATGGGTCAGTCCACTATTTGATTAGATTATTAAGAGGGGTTATTAACGGACTCTCTACATCCATGACTCTCATCAGTTCATAACTTTGGCATTCAAGGAGTTTGGTGCTATCACATATCTTTTCTCCTCAAGTAGGACTCCATCAGACTTACCTTAGTGTATATCCAATGGCCAAGGGAACTCCAAAATACCCTCATATCTGTGGCTGACGTTACTTCATTATTGATGAATGGGTCAAGGTTTAGTGGTGGGGCAGGTCTATCTGCTAGAGTTAGGGATATCACCAAGTGCAGGTCAACCTTATCGGTAACAGTAACCATCAGTTTCCTTCGGTCAGTTTAAAAATGGTAAGGTCAAAACACTTTGGAGCTTTGAACTCTCGGAGTTTCAAAGCCACAAGGACTTAAATCCTTTCAGGACTAGAAAAACATTCCTATACCTTTGTCACATGGGTCCTTCAAAAAATCTTTTGGGCTAAACAATAATATATTATCTGTGAATTGGTTAATGACACAAGGATGAGCCCTTGATCACATGAGTGAAAGGTCTAAGGGAGGATCCCTCCTTCCATAGGGTTTGAACTTAGTATCCCCATGAAGGTAGATTCTAGAGACCAACAAGGCTTAAGAATCCTGGTAAATCATTCCCTGACACCATTGCAAACTTAAATCCCATAGCTCTCTAGCTGCTAAGCTGAGGAAAGAAGAAGACCATTTGAAAGCATGGGATCACAGAGAGATAGTACATATTTCTACCTTAATAATTCCATACATAAATCAGTCATAGAAATATAAATATATTGAATCATCATTTCCATTTTAATACACAGAGTATGAAAACACTTATCATAAAACTAGAAATCATGAAGCGACTGCTAAAAGGGGTGCCTATTTCCACCCAACCATAGGCACAACCAATATTTACCGAATTTACCACTAGCCTCTCCCGAGCTAGACCACGATTCTCTGAGAAAGACTCTTTCTTCTTGTTGAGCGGGAGTCAGGGACAAAGGTTACTCTCCTCCTCCTACAAGATCCTGGAAATGGATTTTCTCTATACCAAGAAAGGAGTTCTGCACAAGTAATTACATAGTCACTTGTCATCCCCATTCATCATCTTGAAATGAAAACCTTTCCAACAACTTATTGCACCCAAAACGAGCTTATTTCCCAGTTCTTCCTCTAACTAGAGAGCTGCAAGCGCTCTTTTCTCTTCTCAATATTGGGCTTTCGAATCTACAATGTTATGTCGATTTGCCTCTACCCACAAATTACCTCTTTTATTTACTTACACATCCAGTTTGCATGGGTCTAAATATACAACTCGTGGTCATGTCTGGAAGTCTTACAGATGGCTACTCTACCCCGTCTCCTCATTAACTCTTGAGGAGGACACTTCCAACTACTAGTCTGACTAGTTAATCATTTATGGGTCAGAGGATTGTTCTAGGTCTAAGCCATCAAATCTAGTAAGGTACTGGTTTGGTGGGGGGGTCATCTCAACCATTTCAGTTTCTACTCATCATATCTCTCATAGAACCATGGTCTATATTGGAAAAATCCCCTTTCAACATTTATGTAATACTATTCATTTTCTATTAATAACAAAAATACATACATTGACATTTTATAACAAAAAGGTTCATCAAATCCAACATTCACACATATCTATCCTGCCATAGTCTCTTGGCTAGTTATAGTTATATAGACAAACTGGGGGAAACAAAGGTATTACAATCCCATACCCCTTAAAGGAACAATGTCCTCGATGTTCTATCTGTCGATGTTCTCTGAATGTACAGAGGTAAACAAAAATGGGTATTCATATTTCATGGAATCTTGTATTTTCCATGTAGCTTCATCTGGACCAAAGTGTTTCCATTGCACCTTGACCTGTGAAATAATTTTGTTCCTGAGTGATTTTCCTTCCTTTCTATTATGCATTGTGGTTCTGGAAGGAATTCTCCCTCTGGCTCCACCTGAATCACAGACCAGTCAATTATATGAATAGAATCATGTACATATTTCTTCAATAATGAAACATGGAAAAAATTATGTTCCTTCATTGTGGGAGAAAGTGATATACTATATGCTATAGGCCCCACTCTATCCAATATTTCAAAGGGTCCGCAATACTGAGGTACCAGCTTGGCATACATTCCAATTCTCAAGGAGATTTTCCTAGGTCTAACTCTAAGATACACATGATCCCCTATTTTGAACTCTATAAGAGTCCTCTTTTTGTCCGTTGATGCAGGCCCCCTTTGCCCTTGGGCTGAGATCTGCTTAGGATCGTTCTAAATTCTCCTTAATCCAAAGTGATTTCTTTGGCTCCCTGCTGAAACCTTTAACAAATCGGATCCAAAGGTCCTTGTGAAAACTTGCCCTGAGCAACTAACACAAAGAGTGAGCCTTACACTTCCATATTACCATGACCTAGTCCCTACACAAGCTCCGTTTGCAACTTGTGTGTTCGCGGGTTGAAGACCCTCGAGTTTTTCTTCACCCAATGCCAATACCCAAGACACGATGGGATATGGCTCCTCCTTGTTAGCGCCCTCCATGTGTAACCATTGGCTAGGGATAAGCACTAGTCTCACTTGCAACTCACGACTTGGAAGGTTGAACCTATGGGCCCTTCTTTTATGAAACTTCGAGACATGAAAGTCATAGAAGGTTTAACTCCTTTAGAGATTCTCGGAACTTGCAACTTCACGAGTTGAGTTGTTGAGACTTTGCGCTCCTTTCTTATGATAACCCAAAGCATGAGAAGTTGACAGGGTGTTGACTCCCTCCCAAGTGATGAGTGTCTACCTGTCAACCACGTGGTCCCCACTTAATGGAAGTGCCACGTGTTCTCCCGAGACCTTGACCCTCAGTCCTTCACGAATTCTGCAGTCGAAACTGATTCCTCCCAACCTCCAAAACCCTGATACGCGATATAGCGAAGAGGTTCCAATCCAACGGTTGGTCCTACTTCTCGCTATTGAGGAATTCACACAACCAAACGATTTGGTCTATCCTTTGAACTCATGGTATGCGATACCCCATGAAGATTCATATATGACATTTCTCCCGCGACTTGGATCCAATGGTCTATATCTCTTCCTCTACTTCTTGCAACTTGGGACTTCATGACTCCAAGAGTTTGGTCTTCCACCTCCAAACTCACGAACCCCGAGTTCACGAAATGATCTGGCAGCCCAAATTGACCACGATCAATAGTCTTCGTTGATCCTTGACACCAATGTAATGGGTTCATCCAACCCTTATCCACCCTGCAACTCCTTTGGATCATATGGTCCTTGCAACTTTGCGTGTTCTCCACAGAGAATTTGGACTGTTCGATTTCTTCCTCAAGAATCTTCATGAAATGAGCTAGTGTTCTTTCTCTGAAACTTAACCTTTTGCATGATGATTTCACTTTCTCATCTCCCTTTGAAGTGTTTTGATCTCCATCTTGATTTGAAGTGTTCAAAGGTTTTATCCCTCTCGAGATTTCACTTTTAAACTAGAGTCTCTAGAAGGAATCCTGCATGCACTCCTTGCGACAAATCTTTCAAATATTCTAGGGTATTTGATCTTTCGACTCTGTGTACTTTCTGCAACAATAGTCCTTCAACCTTTCAACCTTAGTTGATAATTTTTAAGGCCTCGACTAGCCTGCACACACCTTGCATGACTTCTATGCTTCACCTTCACTTCTACTGGAATGAGAACAATAATATCCTTCCTGAGCTCTCTGAGATAAAACTCAGAACCCTTGTCAATGCACACCTTGTGGACATTTCACTGCACTCCTTGTAGGAACTCTCTCAGGATGAGAAACAATTGAAACTCATTCTCTTTCTCTCTCAGACTTCATATATTCAACATGAAATCATACATTCAACACAACATAGCATCATAACAAATGCATAATAGAGAGAATAAAACAACTGTAAGCATACCATTCAACATATGTAAATAGTAAGCATAATAACACCATGAAATCTGAGTCAATCTTCATATATTAACTCAAATACACTTGTACATGGGTTCTTCTCTACAGCTCAACAACTTGTGAAATCTCTCTTCTTCTGTTCTAATGATACAACAACAACTACCATGATATAAAGGCAAGGGTGTCTATATATGTTCTCCCTTCTATGCTCTAACTATCTAATCTATGAATTCAAATGTACCTACTTTCATTAACTGGGCTTAAATACCTTTTACATTGACAGATGAGAGAAAATCGCTCCAAATCTATTTACAACATGCAAGTATGTTTCCCTTAACTACTACATTAACATATGTTCATTAATTTTTCAAAAACATTTCAAAATGTGCAAAATGTGTGTTGCTCTCCTCCAACTGTCTTCTGCCTTCATGCTCACTTGGCTGGCTGCCTACGATGATCCTGCATCATACTCCCTCGCTTGAAAATTTTCATGAAATCCTATTCATGAGCTCTTGCACGGTCTATCCATGCTTTTGGATTTCTATTTCATCTTCCCAACTGACATCTTCAACTGGGTGTCTTTCCCACTTGACCAAGTATTCAAAATACTCTTTTCTCCTGGTCTTTTTGTTGACCCTCTTGTCAATTATACTTTCCATCTGTGGCTTTTCAGCTACAGGCATTTGTTTTTTCCATTGAACCTCATTCTATTAATTTTATGCTCCTGCTTCTTCAATTTTGTAAGGGTACAAATCCACGACATTGAATATCGGTGAGATTTCGATCCCATCGGGTAATTCAATCTCATATACATTTGCCCCAAATTTCCTTATGACCTTTCATGGTCCAATCTTTTTCATATTTAGTTTATTATATGTTCCCCTTGGGAACCTTTTCTTCCTCAGATGTGAAAGAATCAGATCACCAACATCAAATTGAATTTCTCACCTGTGTTGATCTTCTCTCTGCTTGTATTCTTGACTTGAATTCTACAATCGCTCCTTAATTCAGCTGTGAAGCTCCTTCATTGCTTCTGTAAAGTCTTCTGCACTAGAACTTCTGAATTCATCTTGTTTTGAATCTTTCAATTCCGAAACTCCCATTGGCTGCATTCCATATACAATTTGGAATGGACTCTGCCCTGTGCTTCTGTTGAGTGAGTCATTGTAAGCAAATTTTGTTTGTGGCAGAATGTGATCCCACTGACTGTGGTGTTTAGTCACTAAGCTCCTCAAAAAGTCTCCCAAGCTTCTGTTCACGACTTCTGTCTGCCCATCCGTTTGAGGATGACATGCTAAGATAAAAGATAAACTTGTCCCCATCTTTTCCCACAAAGTTCTCCAAAAATTTCCAATGAACTTGGTATCCCAATCAGACACAATAGTCCTTGGTAAGCCATGAAGTCTGACAACTTCCTTGAAAAACAGGTTCACAATATGACTTGCATCACTAGTTTTCTGGCATGGTATGAAATGTGCCATTTTTGAAAATTTGTCAACTACCACAAAGATTGAATCACATCCTCTCTTTTTTCTTGGCAGTCCCAATATAAATTCCATGCTCACTGCGTCCCATGACCTTTTTGGTATGGGTAATGGTTGATATAACCTTGTGTTATGTATTTTCTCTTTTGTGTGCTGAAAAATCCTACATATTTCCACAAATTTCTTAACATTTGTCCTCATCCCTGGCCAAAAATATGGGCCATTCAACTTTGAGAACGTCTTATCATGACCAAAGTGCCCAACCAATCCTCCACTATGTTTTTCCTTCAGCAGGTTCTCCCTCATGGAGCATTTTGGAATACATAGTTGATTGCCCCGAAATAATAACCTGTACTGGATCATATACTCAGTCCATTGGCTTCTGTCCCTGAGAAATGGATTCTCAGATGCCTCATATGCCTCCTTAAAATCTGGATCATCTCTGTACATTTCTTTGAGGTTATCAAAACCCAAACTCTTGACTCTGAGTTCCTACATAAGCAAACATTTCCTGCTCAAAGCATCAACAACTTTGTTAGTAGTTCCATAAATATGCTTAGTTACAAAAGTAAAATTATGCATGAATTCAACCCATTTAACATTTTTTGGTTCAACTTCTCCTGTTGAGTCATAAATTACAAAGCGTGATTATCACTGTACAAAACAAACTCTTTAGGAACCAAATAATGTCTCCATTTCTTCAGCACTTGTATGACTACATAGAATTCTTTGTATATGTTGAGTACTTAATCTTCACTTCATTTAGTTTTTCACTGAAGTATGCGATCAGTTTGTCGTCTTGGCTCAAGACCACTCCAATTGCAAATCCACTCGCATCACACTTGACCTAGAATGTCTTGCTAAAATCCCGCAAAACCAGAATTGGTTGTTCTGTGATCCTCTTCTTCAACAGATTGAATCTCTTCTCTGCTTCTTTTGTCCAGTGAAAATATTTTTGTCTTTTCTTCACCGTATCCATCATTGGTGTGCTAATTCCACTGAAGTTTTAGATGTATTTCCTATAAAAACTTGCCAAACCATGGAATCTTCAAAATTCAAACACATTTTTCGGTGATGGCCAAATCTTAATTGCATCTACCTTTTCGAGATCCATCTTCAAATCATTCACAGAGATAAAAAAACTTAAATAAATGAGTTTTTTCCTCATAAATGATGATTTCTTTGTATTAATCAACAATTTCTCTTGCTGTAATCTCTTCATCACTACAACTAAATGCCTTAAGTGCTTTGCTTTTGTCTTTCTGAAAATTAATATATCATCAAGATATACAATGACAAATTTCCCTATGAAATCCTTCAGGACTTCACTCATCAGTATCATGAAAGTACTGGGTGCATTCATTAAGCCAAATGGCATGACAAGCCATTCATATATCCCTTCATTTGTCTTGAATGTTGTCTTCCATTCATCACCTTCTCTGATTCAGATCTGATGATATCTTATTTTCAAATCAATCTTTGAAACAAATATTTCTCCACTCAAGCAATCCATAAAGTCATCCATCCTTGGCAACAAAAATCTGTATCTGATGGCAATCTTATTGATTTCACTTAAGTCTGTACACATCCTCCATTCTCCATCTTTCTTTGGGTTGAGAACTGTTGGAACATCGCATGGACTCAAGCTTTCCCGAATCAATCCTTTGTCCATTAAGTCTTGGACCTATCTCTTAACTTCTTCATTTTCCCGTGGCGTCAACCTGTACGTGGCTTTGTTTGGTAAACTAGCTCCAAGTATAAGATCGATGTGATGGCTTATACTCCTAATAAGTGGCAACGAACAAGGTAGTTCTTCCACTACTATATCAACAAACTCTCCTATCAACTTCTGGATTTATTCTGGTAAATCATCTATCCTTGTATTGGTTAAAAAAAATTTAGGCTTCCTGACCACAATAAATTATGTGTCTTCCTTCTTCTTAACCTCCTTAAGAAGTTCCTTCCCACTCATGAGAAGTACAGTGTTTCTCATCTTTGTTTTCACCTCTTGGTTTTTAATCGGTAACAACATGTGCGTCCTCCCATTCTTCTCCAGGGTGTACGTGTTCTTTCTCCCATCATGAATCATGTTCCGATCATATTTCCATGGTCTACCCAGCAATATATGACAAACATCCACGGGAATGACATCACATAATATTTCATCCTTATATCCCCCTATTTTAAATTCAACTAAACATTGTTTAGTGACATTTACCTGATGTCCTTTTTGTAGCCACGAAACTCTGTATGGGCTTGGATGTATAATAGTCTCTAGCTGCAGCTTTTCTACCATCTTTGTAGATATGATATTGTCTGTGCTACCGCTGTCCACTATGACTTTGCATACTCTATATTTAATTTTCAAGAAGTCTGAAACAGACTGTTTCTTTAGGATGAGTTCTCTACCTCTTTCTCTGGCGTTAAGAGAACTTTCCTCATCATCAAAGATCTTCTTCCATCAACATCTTCTGCCTCAACATTCCATCCTTGAGCTTCGACAATGTGAGTTCACCACCATATTTCTTCCTATCTGGACACTCATAGGATTTATGTCTGATCTTTCCACAGAAAAAACATTTTACTTCACCGCCTCTACCTCTTCCTCTTCCTGTGGCTCGAGGAAAAGTATTTCTATCAGCATATTGCCCTCTCTATGAGCTTCCTCCTCTCTCATGTTAAAATTGAGGTTTCATTCCCTCTTCTTTAGGTTTATGAGTTATGTCTTGGGAAATTGTTTTGTCTTTGGCTTGACTTCTGCCTCGGCCTCTTTGACCTTGCTTTCGGCTCATCTTCTTATTATCTTTTAGAGACATATGATTAGCAACTTTCACATTTTTCATAGTCATCATGCTCATCTCATCTTGAATGTCATATGGAAAACCATTCATGTACCTAGAAACTTTTTCATCATCGCTTTCTAGATGAACTGCTCTGATGTTTATCCTGTAGAACTCTTCAGTGTATTCCTTCACTCACATCAACTTCTTCCTCAATCTTTGCATCTTCTGAAATAGAGTGATCTGATAATCCTTGGGTATAAATTTTTCTTTCATCTTTGCAACCATTCTATCCCAACTTTTGATTTTTTGCTTGCCTTTGCAGCGTCTCTCAGCCTGTAGTTTGTCCCACCATAGTAATGCATGCCCTTTAAGTCTAGTAATGACATGTTTGACTTTATTGTGTTCATCCTCATAGTCAAAGTATTTATCCATAGCTCTAATCCAATCTAGAAGATCTTCAACATCCAGATTTCCCTCATACATTAGAATGCCCATTTTTTCTATGGCACCTATCCTTGCAACAACCCTGAATAGGAATTCGTCTGCAACATCTTCAACTGTGACTTCTTCTCCTTTGTGTCCAGCTTCATTTTCACTTTCAGCTTCACTGATATCCCTAGTGTCAACTGTGTGCCTCTATTCTATCTCCATGGCATCAAGCCTGGCACGTAATTTACGCATTTCTCTTTCCACTGTTGGATCAGGCATTGGTCTATCTCTTCTTCTCGGTGGCATGGATGAGAATATTTTTTTTTTCTTTTCCTTGCTACAGAAAGAAAAGACTTGTTATGTGCTCTAATACCACAATTGATGTCGACACCCTTTGCCCTCGGGCTGAGATCTGCTCAGGATCATTCTAAATTCTCCTTAAGCTGAAGCAACTTCTTTGTCTCCCTGCTGAAACCTTTAACAAATCCAATACACATATCCTTGTGAAAACACACCATGAGAAACTAACACCACAAGTGCGACTTACACTTCCATACAACCACGACCTGGTCCCTGCACAAGCTCCTTTTGCAACTTGCGTGTTCGCGGGTTGAAGACCCTCGACTTTTTCTTCACCCAATGCCAATACCCGAGACGTGATGGGATATGGCTCCTCCTTGTTAGTGCCCTCCACGTGTAACCACCGGCTAGGGATAAGCACTAGTCTCACTCACAACTCGCGAGTTGGAAGGTTGAACCTCCAGGCCCTTCTTTTATGAAACTCCAAGACACGAAAGTCAGAGAAGGTTTGACTCCTTCAGCACTTCGTGAAACTCCCAACTTCGCGACTTGAGTTGTTGAGCCTTTGTGCTCCTTTCTTACGAGAACCTGAAGCATGAGAAGTCGACAGGGTGTTGACTCCCTCCCAAGTGATGAGTGTCCACCTATCAACCACGCAGTCCCCACTTGATGGAAGCGCCATGTGTTCACCTGAGACCTCGACCCTCAGTCCTTCGTGACTTCTGCAGTTGAAATTGATTCCTCCAAACCTTCGAAACCTTGATACGCAATATAGTGAAGAGGTTCTGATCCAACAGTTTCTCCTACTTCTCGCTATTCGAGAATTCACACAACCAAATGATTTGGTCTATCCTTAAAAATCATGATATGCGATACCCCACAAAGATTCAAATCTGACGGTTCTCCCATGGCTTGGATCCAACGGTCTGGATCTCTTCCTCTTCTTCTCACAACTTGAGACTTGGCGACTCCAAGAGTTTGGTCTTCCACCTACAAACTCATGAACCCCGAGTTCATGAAACGATTTGACGGCCCAAGCTAACCATGATCAACGGTCTTCGTTGATCCTTAACACCAATGTAATGGGTTTGTCCAACCCTTATCCACCCTACAACTCCTCTGGATCCTACGATCCTCGCAACTTCATGTGTTCTCCATGAAGAATTTTGACCGTTCGATTTCTTCCTCAAGAATCTCTATGAAACGAGCCAATGTTCTTTCCCTGAAACATAACCTTCTATGTGATGATTTCGCTTCCTTGTCTCCCTTTGAAGTGTTTCGATCTCCTTCTTCCTTTAAAGTGTTCAAAGGTGTTATCCCTCCCGAGATTTCACTTTTAAACTCGAGTCTCTAGAAGGACTCCTGCACGCACTCCTTGCGGAAAATCTTTCAAATACTCCAGGGTATTTGATCTTTTGACTCTGTGTAATTTCTGCAACAACAGTCCTTCAACCTTTCAACCTTAGTGGATAATTTCTAAGGCCTTGACTAGCCTACACATACCTTGCACGACTTATGTGCTTCACCTACACTTTTGGTAGAATGAGAACAACGGTATCCCTCCTGAGATTTCTGAGATAAAACTCAGAACCCTTGTCAACGCACACCTTGCGAACGTTTCACTGCACTCCTTGCAGGAACTCTCTTAGGATGAGAAACAATTGAAACTCATTCTCTTTCTCTCTCATAAATCATACATTCAACACGAAATCATATATTCAACACAACATAGCATCATAATAAATGCATAATAGAGAGAATAAACCAACTGTAAGCATACCATTCAACATATGTAAATAGTAAGCATCATAACACCATGAAATATGAGTCAAGCTTCATATATTAACTCAAATACTCCTGTACATGGGTTCTTCTCTATAGCTATCTACTACAGCTCAACATCTTGTGAAATCTCCCTTCTTATGTTCTAATGATACAACAACAACTACCATGATACAAAGGCGAGGGTGTCTATATATGTTCTCCCTCCTACGCTCTAACTGTCTAATCTATGAATTTAAATCTACCTACTTTCATTAACTGGGATTAAATGCCTTTTACATTGACAGATGAGAGAAAATCATTGAAGATATGTTTACAACATGCAAGTATGTTTCCCTTAACTACTACATTAACATCTATTCATTAATTTTTCAAAAGCATTTCAAAATGTGCAAATTGTGTGTTGTTCTCCTCCAGTTGTCTTCTTCCTTCATGCTTTCTTGGCTGGCTTCTTATGATGCTCCTGCATCATTTCCATAGCTTTTCTATCTATCTTGAGCTATTTTCAGATTCTACTTTATCTGAATTACTTTTTGTTCCATTTATTTCATTATGTATTTCTCAATTGTAATTCTATCTACTGGGTTATCCCAGTTGATTTGAATCTTGCATTGTCTACCATATACAACCTCAAAAGGGCTCATCTTCAATGACTCTTGATAGCAATTGTTGTAGGAAAACTCTACCAGGGGTAGGTATTCTTCCCACTTATTAGGTTATTTCATTAAAGGAATCCTTAACATTTCCTCTAACACTTGGTTTACCCTCTCTACATGTCCATGATTTTGAGGGGGGTAGGATGTGATAAATCCCAATTTAGTTTCAAAACCAACAAATAAAGATTTCCAAAATCTTGAAGTAAATTTTGTATCTATGTCAGATATGATCTCCTTAGGAATATCATGCAGCCTAAATATTTAATTCATGAAAATACTAGCAATATCTATTTCCTTACAATTTCACTTGATGGGAATGAAGTGAGTAGCCTTTCTCAATTTGTCCACCACTACAATTATGACATCATTTTTTTTGGTTGATTTTGGTAATCCTGTGACGAAATTCATGGAGATGGTTTCCCATTTCTATTCCAGGATTGGTAAGGGCTGCAACAACCCTTCTAGATGTTGGTGTTCTACCTTAACCTGCTGACATTTTATACATTTAGCTAAGTAATAATCTATGTCCTTCTTTAGTCCTGGCCAATAAAACCATTTCCTAGTGGTTTTGATCATATTTTGATAACCAAGATGGCCAGTATATGTTCTTTTGCATAGTTCATCCATCATAAACCTTTTCAAGTCATCACAATTCAGAATATACAACCTACCTTTGTAAGTTAGCAAGCCATCATTTAACAATTGATAACCTTCATACTTCATCCCTATGGCCTCTTGTTCTAAGTACAATTTTATAGTCTCGAAAAAAGAATATGTTTCTTGTGCACTCTTGAATATCTCCCTCACATCCATTAAAAGGGTGGCTAAAGCTACCAGGTGAATCACTTTCACACTTCTGCTAATGGCATCAACCACCCTATTTTATTTCCCTTTGATATGTTTGATTTCAAAATTAAACTCACTAAGGAGAGACATCAATCTAACCTGTCTAGAATTAAGTTTTGGTTGATCAAAAAGGTACCTCAACCCACAATGGTCTGTCATAAGCACAAATATTCTACCCAAGAGGTAATTCCTCCACATTTTTAAAGAATGCACTATGGAATCCAATTCTATATCATGGGTCATATAATTGATTTCATGCTCATTCAATTTTATGTATTCATAGAAAATTAAATGTTCTTCTTTAATAAAGACTCCTCTAAGTCCTTCCTTGCAAGCATATGTACACACAACGAAGTCCTTGTTTGTATCTACAATATTCATCATATGTATTGGTTAGAAGAAATTTCATCTCTTGGAATCTCTCTTCACATTATGATGTCCAAAGGAATTTAACTCTCTTTTCCTAAAGGGAAGTGATTGGGAAACCAATATTGGAAAATTCTTTTATGAACCTCCTATAATATCCTACTAGGCCCATAAAGGATGTGATATCAGATACATCCTTTGGGGTAGGCCAATCCATAATGTCTTTGATCTTGTCAGGATCAACTGCCACCCCTTCTTCAGAAATAACATGGCCTAAGTAATGGACTTGTTTTTTGAAAAAGTCACACTTACTAAAATTAACATAGATTTGATGTTCTCTTAGTACTTGAAGTACTATCTTAATATGTTCTTCATGATCTTCCATATTCTTGTAATATATTAGGATATCATCAATGAAAACCAATACAAATCCATATAAGAACTTACTAAGTACATTATTCATTAAGCACATAAAAGTGGTTGGTGCATTGGTTAGCCCAAATGGCACCACCAAAAATTCATAGTGACCATATATTGTACTAAAGATTGTTTTGTGGGTTTCTTCATCCTTAATTAAGACATGATGGTATTGATACCTAAAATCAATCTTGGAGAAAATTGTAGCACCCCTTAACTGATCAAATAGTCATTGATCCTTGGCAAGGGATACTTATTCTTTATGGTCATCTTATTCAGTTTCCTATAGTCTATGCACAACCTAAGTGTTCCATCCTTCTTTTTCACAAACAAGGTCGGTGCTCCCCATGGAGACACACTAGGATGAATGTATCCTTTGTCCATCATTTCCTTTATTTTTAGCATGATCTCAACCAGCTCGGTTGTACTCATTCTATAGGGTGTTCTAAACAATGGCACCACTCCTAGTGCAAGTTCTATTGAAAAGTCAATATCTCTTCTTGGAGGTAGACCTGACACCTCTTATAGGAACACACATTTATACTTTCTTAATATGGGATGGTCTTCTAGGCTTGGTTTGTTGTTCTCAAAAAATTCCAACACTTGTGTTGCATAGAAAGGGCATCATTTTCTACAACACTTCATCACTTGAAGGGATGATATTAGTCTCACTAAGACAAGATTTTGAATCCCTTGTAGGGTTACCTTTCTCCATTATTCATTTTCACACTCCAAAGTTTTATTGTAATAGTACAATTTCATTTTATTGGTAACCAACTAGTCCATGCCAATCAGGAGGTTGTAAAATCCTAAAGGGAATATGTTTAAGGTTGCTAGGGTGGGAAATCCACCCATAACGAATTGGCATGTTGGTATGACCTATGTTACCTTTGTTTTGGTTCCAGTGGCTAGTTGTACTAGCCATGATTTAACATGTTTAACTTGTTGCAAACTAAATTTCTCAACAGTTTGAGGGGAAACATAACTCAAATTAGAACTAGGGTCAATTAAAATGGAAACTAGATGGCTAGAAATCATATCTTCCATTTCCACAACTGATGATTGGTGTTCTACTTGTCTATTATCCAAGGATGCATAAATTTGTGGCATGCTCCTTGCCACATCATTGACTGTGGTAGCCTCTTGGACACTGTTGACCCTCCTATTGTTATGTTTCCTATATGGGCAGTCTATCAACATATGTTCTTCTCCACAACCCCAACATTTCAAGGGTCCTCTCTTTGGGTTATCAGTCTTACCTAAATCTGATCCAAATGGTTTGTTTCCACTATGAGAGGGGAAATTTTGATTATATACACTTTTAGTAGGAAGGATCATCTTAGAACCTTTTCCATGGCTCTTAAATCTTGAGGGTCTGAACCCCTTCTTATTGAATCCCAAACTAATTTTCTTCTTCCAGTCCTCATGAGGTTTTGTCTTATTCTTGAATTTCTCATAGAAATAGCTTTCCTTATGGATAGTGTATTCTAAGGTCTTTGTCTCATCAAATTCAATTATGTCCCAGAAGGACTAAGGTACTCCACTAATAAATTGTTGCATATTTACCTTTTTATCCTTTATGTAGGGCACATACCTTATGAACTAAACAAATTTGTTGATATATTCATCTATGGTGAGTTGTCCCAAATTTAGTTCATAGAAATCCTTGGTATTCCAATAAAAGTATTTCTATGAAAGATACTTCTATTGGATACATTGACCACACTTAGAGGGGGGGTGAATGAGTTTGTGTCTCTTTTTCAAACTTCCCTTCACAAAACGCCTTAGTTAGCAATCACTATTTAGTCATTACTTATTGTTGTCATTTATAACCAGTTATATGTGAACATACATCAGCAACATATTTCATTAATAATTCATCATCACAAGGAACACAATGAACATAAGATGTATGTAAAATTTTATTTTTATTACAGACTACAATCCTTGGGTTATCAACAAAAACGGAATAGAGTTACAACTCCACAAGAGAAACAACTCTACAATGCAAGACTCAACTTACACAACTTAGGACCAATTGAGAAGAGGAGTCAATCTTGAACAGATACCAATCTGTCAACAGGTACATGACCTATCAGTAGTACAACATGCATATGTACATGCCCTACCAGTAGAATAGCTCGTGTATGTACGTGGTTTGTCTGTACTACAACCTTCATGTGCCTTCCGAACAACTAGGGTTTTCTCTCCATGAAAACTCAGATCCTATGCAGCGCTTAGTCACATCCACTTCTGTCATTCACTATCTGATATGAACTAGATCCAATCACAACACATCCATTCTCTCCCAAAACTTGCTCATGCTCCTCAATCATACAATATAAATGCTACTTAATTATGTATAAGTAGCAATTATACTATGTAAATCATATCAGTATTGAAACATAGGAGTGTTGCTCACTCCATTGACCAACACAAACCAAATCACAAAAACCATACCAAGAATGCTTCAAGAATTCACCATAAAATATGCAAGAGTATCCACCAAGAAAACTATGTAACGATACCAGAGTTTTTATGGCATATCTAAGCCCATTGAGTGTAGATCTGAAACTTTCTTCAACCCTCAAAAACTTGGCACCAACTGACACTCAAATATTTATGATTTCATCAACTATACACACTCTGCCTTCCTTAAGCCTATCTTTGTATGCACTTTGTCTCCATACAACCCATGTATATAAACTCTTTGTCCCACTGATGCTCGCACACTCCTTTAGAAAATAGGGTTTCTGAACTTCTGAAATGTTCGTCATCGAGATATTAGACTTATAGAAACTTTGATGCATCCATGAGATCCTTCAGTCAATCTCTCTCTCAAAATAGATCTTCAAGATATGCTCAAGATATTATGTTTCACAAGAGACCCTTGTCTCTTATTTATACTCTCCAAGTAGCTTCCTTAGAAGCATCTTCTAGGTCACTTTGTTCACACAACCATTTTTTCCACATAGTTACTTATGTCCAGCTTTTCCCAATTTTCCACTTGTCCATGTACAAATTAACCACATGATCAGTTGACCCATTTTCCTCTTTTTAGGGTTAACCACTTTCCATAATTAGAAAGTTCTCCATTTACTTTATTATTTAAATAGTCTTCCTTCTTTGACCTTTTGGGGTTTCATGGCAACATGTGAGGTTCCTTCAACTTCGTAAGGACATAACTCTTAGGCCGTGAGGAGTTATATGACATTCCACATACCATTGGAAATGGCATGACAAGTAATATCCATCTAGGATAGTTTCACTAAAACATTCGTTGATTCTCATCTCATTATTCCACAATTTATAATGGGTTCTCTAACCATACTTATAGGATAACTCAACCACAAAGAGTCTTCCCGTGATGTTTTTCACCATAAGGGGACCACTTTGGAGTTCATGCATTTGTACTCCTTATCAAGACAATAATGAGTCATCTTTACATCAATCCAAATATGCATCATATATCAATGAAACCAGATCGATGCATCATATATCAATGACAAATCATTTATCCATATTTATATATGCATCATATATCACTGACAAATCATTGATCCATCTTCATTTATGCATGACATCATGTGAATATGATTCAAGGATAATACATATTACATAGTATGATATAACAAGACATTTTTCCTTTCACATCAATCCTTTGACATCAAACCTTTAACATCAATCATCAATCAATCAATCACTCAATCCTTTGACATAAACCCTCTGAAATCAATCATTTGACATCAATGACAACATGATCCAACAATCTCCCCCTTTGGCATTGACGGCAATAACAACATTGATTTAAACACCAATCATTTATGGAAACATATAAAAAAGGAATTTCTATGCATCAATAGTCATCTCAATCACATCAATGTGACCATATCTCCCCATTTGACATCAATGGAAAAGGGTAGTTATCTCCTTGGGATTCTCCCCCCCCCCCTCTGAACTATCCTTGGGGATGCTCCCCCTGCCTGAATGCCTTTGATATTGCTCTCAATAACATATCTCTTTTCAAACAAAGGATAACACTCCAATGTAATGTTGAATATATATTGCTCATGCTCCCCTTGGAACCATTCCTGCATCTATGTGACCAATTCTCCCCTTGGAACCATTCCTGCATCTATGTGACCAATTCTCCACTTGGAACCATTCCTGCATCTATGTGACCAATGATCCCCTTGGAACCATGTCTCAGTCCTCTACATCTGATAAATATCTCCTCCTGGAATCATGGGAAGAAGAATAACTCCCCCTTATGGGTATGTATCCCCTTATATTTGCTTCAATATGAACAATATGCTACCATTGCAATATGCTTCTGCTGCAAATGCTACTCTTCAACCAGAACATAGATCAACCACTCTTTCTATGATGATCCTTGGACTTGTCCATGCATTAACTCGTGCCATACCATACAGCATGAGGAAAAATATATGTCAACAATGAAATGGATAATCATAAACAAAACATCAACCAAGTATATCATGTACCAATTTGTGTGCCAACCATGCAAACCACCCTTTCACATCAACCATGTACATCAACACCATACAATGTGCCAACCATGTTCCACAACTAAGTGTCATATTACTCATGATATTCCTCCACCATGAACCAGGTATCATAATAAAGCCTCTCAATCAATCAAGTGTTTCAAATATATCATCCCATATATCATGTAACAAAGTATATCCTAAACAGGTAATACCAATGGTGTACTTTTACCCAAATACCATCATCCACATACATAAACCATCTATGAGTGCATGAATAATTTAACTAATCATGTATCACCACCTATACCAAGAAAGTTCATCAACCATGCACTAATACCACAACAAGATGAAATATAATCAAGATGCTTCTGTTGATTAAGGTTGGTTTTCATTGATGCCAACCCTTGTAGAATGTTTGGTAGCGAATTCCAGTAGCAAAAAGGTTTGGGTAATGGACCACAGGTTGTTTCATGTATAATGGTATGTGTTTTAATATATTTTAAGGTAATACTATTCTATATGGATAGTACATGTCATGCCATTTTTGGTGGTATGTGGAACGTCGCATAACTCTTCATAGTTTAAGAGTTATGGCCTTACAAAGTTGGAGAACCCTCATATGTTGGCTTGAAGCCCCAAAAGGTCGAAGAAGTCAAAGAACTTGCAAAGAAGAAATTATTATTTAAATGATAAAGTAAAGTGACAAAGTCAAGAAGGATTATTTAAATAATAAATTGAAGTGATAAAATCAAAGAAGATTATTTAAATGATAAAGTGAGGTGACAAAGTGAAGGAGGAATATTTAAATGATAAAGTAATGGAGAACTTTCTAATTATGGAAAGTGGTTAACCCTAAAAATGAGGAAATTAGGTTAAGTGACCTATAAACGGGTTAAGTGACCTAGAAATAGGTTAAGTGGCCTAGAAATGGGTTACGTGACCTAGAAATGGGTTACGTGACCTAGAAATGGGTTAAGTGACCTAGAAATAGGTTAAGTGACCTATAAATGGGTTAACTGACCTAGAAGATGCTTTAAAGGAAGATATTTGGAGAGTATAAATAAGAGGCAAGGCTCTCTCATTTTACATCACAATTGAGCATATTGAATATACATAGGTGACTGAAGTAACCAAAGGATATCTAAGCCAAATTTTAGAGGGAAGATGAATAAAAGAAGGTCAGAATTCAAGGGAGGATAAATTATTTTGATAATACTTTCTAAGGTATGTTATTTACAGGTCATGTCACCATTTGCACAAATTTTTTTTTCTATAATGATCCAGACTGTGAAATTGATCGGACATTGAGGAAACATATCCACGCATCTCTGGTAAAAAAATCATCTTGTGGGTCATTTTATTTTTGGAGTTACACTCCATGGAAAATAGGGTTTGTGGCTAGTCCCAAAACTAGTCTAAAAGAGGTGTTTCGGGAAAAATCGTCATAAATTATTCATAAAATATCCAAATTTAGTAAGATAAAATGTGTTGGTTAGAGTAAAGTATTTATTATTCTTTGTAACATTTTTAGATCCATTCAACAAATATTTTGTGTGGGGCACACTCTAGAAGGTGGCTCTCTAGAATAAGCCAGAATTTAGCAAGGTATGCCATTTTTTCTATAAATCCTTTTCTGAGAGGTTTCGAGTAGTAACACCTAAGGGAATTTCATAAAAAAAATTGAAGAACATTGTGTAAAACTTTCAGATCCTTATTCATTACAGGTACATAATTATTATTATTTCAAGTTAGAGTTGTTGACTAATCCCAAACTAGTCATGTGAGACTAAAGAAAAGGTTGATGAAAATGCTAGTCTCTTGTTGTGAAAGTTAAGGAAGGTTTGAAGGTATGTGATCATATACATCAGGTATATTACATAGTTACAAATCATATTTTGATGATTAAATTGATGAGGTATTTTGGTTTAGTTACATGTTGGGTACATGGTTGAGACAAGTAGTTGATGAGTTGGCACATACATTAGGTGTATAGTTGATGATGTTGGTACATTTTGATGAGTCATGGTTGATGAGTAGTTGACACATGATTGGTACATACTTTGTACATGGTTGGATGCACTTGTTTCTTGTATAGGTTGATTACAGGTTGTTTGGCATAGGTTGGTGCATGGTTGATGCACTTGTTTATTGTACATGTTGATTACAGGTTGAGGTTCAGGTTGATGCATGGTTGATGTATGGTTCAGGTTTATTGGTAAATTTTTACAATGGTATATATCACAGTGATAGTGTGATAATGGTTCCATAATTATACTTCTACTTCAAGGAGGTTGGACGGGTCAAGGATAGGTGGTTGTAGCCACCTTCTGGCTGTAGCTAGAGAACATAGGGGGAAGTAGCCTCCTTCTAGTTGTAGCCAGAGAATAGGGGAGTTGGAGATTCCTTCAAGTTGTAGCCTTAGAAACAAGGGGTTTGGAGCCTCCTTCTAGTTGCAACTGGAAAACAAAGGAAGTTGGTGCTTCCAATGAATGTAATTCTTAAAGACATATAAGAAAAAACATTCTGTGGTTTTCTCTTGATTTTGGTTTCCACGTAAAATACTGGTGTACTATGTATGTGTATGATTTCTCATTTGTCCATTGCTTATTTACTCTACATTTATTAGATGATAATTTTTCATTGATATAACACTTGGATTATATGGTTAAAAATGATTAAATTTCTTTATTATTGATTCACCTCCCCTCTCAGTAATCCAACAATTGGTATCAGAGCAGGTTCCTTCAGAAATCAGTTTAACCACTGAAAGGTAGATCATGTAGAGAAACAAATTGTATAAAAATGGAATACCACAGTTCAATGGACAAAAGTATGCATTTTGGAGCATAAGGATGAAAACATATATACATGCACAGGGATTTGAAATTTGACAATCAATTGTAGATGGATACACAACACCAACAGTTCCTCCAACAAATGACAAAGAAGTGAAACTCAGTCAGAATAACTCCAAATCCAAAAATGTACTTCTGAATGGCCTTAGTGAAATGGTATTTGTTATCACTCTATAAATTCCCAGAGGTTGTTGTGAGGTAAGAAGAAATCTAATAGAGGTAACCTTAACCAACCGCTTCGAAACTAGGAGATAGCCCAAATAGTTTTAGAGAGGGATCTCTCTATGAGTTTTAGATTTGTTTAGATTTTCAAGATTTTGACTAGTTAAAAAGAATATAACCGAGTTGTTTGTATTGTTTTAAATGAAATGGTTGAATATAAATTACGCTTCCATTGGGCTATGGGGTCTATTTTAGAAAGATAGAGGTTAAAGGCATCTTTTATAAGATTCGTTTTACAGGGCGAGATAGTGCTAACACTGGATTATTTTGGAATATAAAGGTGTATTGTTGAAAAGGTGAGATATCAGTTAAAACAAAAAATCCTTTAAAAATCTCTTTGTCATAATGTCAAAAGAAAAAACGTTTAAATCTATAAAAGATTAAGAAGAGAGTACACAATGGAAAATTTTGCAACTTTAACTTCTTTTAAAGATTAGATTTAGAAAGACAATATGATAACAGATAAGGACAAAATTTTATGCAGACATAGGAAAATTCACAAACGATGAACATGCAGGAATCCTGTGAAACTTCTCTTTGTATTTCTGGGATAACTTCTTGATAAAAATTATAGCGATTAGAGATTGCTTGGGCGTAAATATCAACAACCCTCAATACTTCTAAGTTGGAAATATTTATAATAAAAGTTACAACAACCTTGTCATTATTGATCAGGACGTGATGGATTCTGAGTCTAACTAACTAACTAAAAAAATGAAAAAATGTAATAACTGATGACGATGTGTCAAATCTCTCATGCTAATTTCAGGGAAGACCATTGGTGAGTCATTTGGATGACTTTGACTGTGTTAGATGATGAGATGGACGAGGCTTTACCTTTACTCAATCAATTCGCACAACTCATCCCATCTTTGTGTGCTCAAGATGGTAACTTTCAATAGCCGGTGGTAGACTTCCTCCATCTCTGTGTATTTAGCGAAAGTCGGCTTCATGAGGAATATGTACTTGATTTTGTGTTGTATGTTGAGGTCATGCCGCAGAGTCTCCAAGAACGCTTTGCCCGTGATGCTTCCCTGTACCCCTGAAAAATTGGAACTGTCTTTGGCCATGGTAGAGATCCTTTGCTTGTAATTGAACAAATTCATTAATTTATCATCTAGGACACATAGATCGGGAAGACCCTTTTTTTGTAAGGCTTGAATCTTGCAAAAAAATATCTGAACTCCAATGTCCATATTCCGAGCATTTTCCTCCAATTGTAACATTAATCCTTTTTTAGACAACACTCTTTTTAGTTCAAGGATAGCCTCTGTTATGTCTTTGAATTTTGGTTCTTCCATCTCTTCTCTGGTTTTTGAGTTAAAAAACTTGATGATCTCATTGGCTATCGATGGCATCTCACCCAGCTCTATTTGTATCCTATCAATGGCTTGCCTTATCTTTAACACTAGATCATGTTGCTCAAACATGATTTGCACCATGGGCCAAATTTCATTTATGGATTTCGAGATATCTGTCCATATATTTTCCTTATCCTCTGCTAATGTCTTACCTAACACTGTTTGTTTATGGAGATATTGTATTTCTTGCTTAAGCTTCTCTGTTGCCTATCTCTCAGCATCGAATCTTGTTTGGAAAAAAAAATTTAGTTCCTGGAGATTTTCAACCTCCCTTTTCAACCTATTAATCTCTACTTTTTACAGATTCATTTCCTCCATGGACTTTGCTAGCTCCACAGTTTTTTCTAGTGCTGTCAATGGAGCTGTTGATGGAATTTCTGCAGTAGTGGTTATTGGCATAGTTGTTGTACTAACTTCTATGATGGGAACTGCACTCAATGGAATGACTTCCATAGGAGTCGATTGTTCCTTCTCTTTCAATAACTTTTCCAACTCTGCCTCCATTTCCCCGAGTTGTGCATTCTGCTCCATGATAAGTTTCAACAATTTTTCATTCTCATTTTCTTCCTCGGCTATTTCTTTATCTTTTGAATCCTCAGTTTGTGGCAATTTCATCTATTTTATTAGAGATGTAATGTCAACATTCTTCTTCTTTATCATATCCTCTACCACTTTTACATTTGAGGGATTGTACCCAATCTTGAGCACCAACTCCTCTAAGGATTTTACTTTGTTGTCTTTTGCAAAAGAGGATATATTTTCCAACTTCAATTGGGTCTAAACATTGCTTAAAGATACTTGTAACTTAGCTGTGGTAGAGGAAGCATGTGCCAATGTGGAGAAGACCATTTCTCCAAAATTTCTATGCAAATCCATCTGGTCAGTTGGATGGACTTGTTTAGTGTCAAAAACAATATTTGACCTCTTGTAGTCAGTGATCACTTTGGGTTGAGGCACCTGTGCTTGCAGGAATGCCAAATGCATTCTTCCTTTCTCTATGTCAAAGGATGACAATAGCATGTGCTATGTTGTGGAGGTTTGCCTCCAGAACTGGGAGTAGGTTCTATTAGTTAGCATTTGGTTCATCCTTTTAATCATATCATATTTCTCAAAAATGCTTACAGGTGCAGATCCTTGTGGATCTTAGGTGGTCACAACTAACTATGTCTGCTTCTTTGAAGAAGAAGTTGACACCTCATGCCATCTTCTTTCAATCACTGTGGTAGAGTAGGTCTCTTCCTCACCAGACATGTGAGTAGCATGAGTGGTTTTGGGTTTCTTATTGTATACCTGAAAATATTCTATTGATACCTCGGTGATTGAAGGTGAATCATCCTTCATTGGCATTTTTTCCTTGGGTACCCGTGGAGTGGAAGTTAGTGAAAAAGAGACTGAAGGGGATTCTTGTGGCTCTGTATCTACTAGAGTGTTTGTTTCCCACTCTGCCTGGTTCACATATTTTTCAATTTCTGGTTTGAGAGTGTGAGCATAAGGTGAACTTTTTTTCTTGGATCTCATCTCTGCAATGATCCCATTGGGGTCATATCGCCAAATAAAACTAGTGCTGAATTTCATTTCCATAAATAATTTATCTGCCTCTTCCCCAACAGCTCGATTGTTGTAGATAAACGGTCCTATTTGCCCCTTGATCCTCATCTGTTTTTTTTTATTTAGAGACACAAAATGGATGTCATATGAGTTTATCATCTGATGAATATACTCTAGTGCCAATATTTGAACAAGCACATACTTGAGAAACTTTTATGGAGCTAGTTCACACTCATACACTCTGATTTTTGTGTGATTCTGGTCTAGGAAATAGTCCCTGGTCTTTGCGAGATCCGAAAGGTGCAGAACCCTTTGAATCTCCTCATTTATCCTTGGCTCTAGTCTTCCACTGAGCATGCCTACCACTACATGATATAATAAGTCAATGAATTGTTTGAAAGTGAACTCAGTGGAGGTTCTCTTTAGCAATGACGTCCATAAAGTGATTGCTTGAGTTTTTCCTTCCTTGTCCATCTTTTGCATGTGAAAGGAAAATTTGTCTACTTGATAGAACATGAACATATAGGCCAGTATTGAAGAATATGAGAACATGCCTTCTATAGGGAAATTTTCCAGCTGTTCGTGTAGGTTCTCAGCCAAGAAACCACTATAGTCAAAATGGGTGGCGGCTTTCTATTCAATAGAGAAAATGGAAAGGAAACTTAAGATAGGTCCATCCACCCATTCATCTAAGGATAACCGAGAAAACAAAACAATGTTGAGATAATCTAATTTTCCTTTTTGGAAAATATAGACGAGTGATAGGGAGGATTCTTCTTAGGGAATTGGGCATCTTGTGGAAGGAACATCTCGAAGATCTGTGCTCTTTGGGGAAAGGTCAGGTTCTGATACAATTTTGTTAGGATTTCAATTGTGAGGGGAGAACACGGTTTGACTCTGGGAACTTGCATCATATGATCGATGGCCTTGAATGAAACAAGGAAAAGGGTTTCTTTAGACGAAGATACAATGGATCTTTGATCAGGGAGGTAGTGTGCTTGGCACTTGAGGGCAAACTCAATAAAGTGATAGACTTGGATAAAAATATACAGAGGGACATTTGATTGCCAAAGCCCGATTTCATCTCTCATATTGGTGAAGGTGTCTCTGAGCCATGACTGTAGCTTAGCAAAGTCTAATTTAGACTTGGTTTTTGATATTAGTTAGTCTATGTCTGCTAATGGGATCCAGTTGAGATGGACAGGAAGTGGGAGAAAAGGATTTTCCTCTACATTTGATTTTTTACTTTTGGGCACCATTGATTTCCTCTGGTACCTACACATTGAACACACGTTAGTAGATGAAAAACTCTGGTTAGATGAGGTGTTGTAGAGGTGAAGGTAAATGAATCTCTACTACGCAGGGAGTGTGAGTGGAATGGGAATTGACCGAAACGGGGTTGAATTTGAGTGAACGGGTATCCGTTGGCGAAGAAGGACAGGTTAGATGAACAACGGGTATGTGGCCACTCATAAATTTCCAATAGATCATTTAGAGCGTCAGAGGATAAGGTAAAGGACATCTAACGTGTGCAAATGATTGACGTGAAAAAAGGCGATTGGGAGATGAATGAAATGGATATAACCTATAATGGTTAGCTGGATGGGACATGCTGACGGGGTCATGACATGGAACTGGTAGAGGGTAGTTGTGGGATACAACAACTCGGGATGATAGTGGTGAGTTGGAAAAATGGTAGGCTTCAAATGTTTGGAGAGGGGAATTCGGATGCAATGAGTTGATGCCACGTTGGGATGGGGCCCGCTTAAAATTTTCTTCATTTCGGACCCCCCCTGTTAGAAAAATAGGACCGTGGAGCAATAAAATAAAACAAATGCAGAAACAAAAACACAGAAGACACACAATACAAGAGAGACACAGATTTACGTGGTTCACCCAGTGTGGGCTACGTCCACCAGAGAAATTGCCAGGTCTTTCCTTTATTATTATCCAGCAA